>JAVKPL010012771.1:0-64522 GCA_032173675.1 Gastrolobium villosum
ATATGTTGGTTATTCATTCGTCGTCTTGTTCCTGTTTTTTTTTGTTGATTTTTTTTATTTTTTTTTTTTCGGACAAAAGTTGACCCATTGGGCTTACAGCTTATGGAAGCGGCCCAATGGGAGTCCATGCGTATCAGCTTTAAAGGAGAGGTGCATGTGGGCTGTGTTTATTTGGGCTGGTGAGGGACGCAAGCCCATTTGTTTTTTTTTTTTTTTCTTTTTCTTTTTCTTTCTTTTCTTGGGCTAACGAGGGATGCAAGCCCATTTCTCACTTTCCTTCAAAAAAAAAAACAAGATGGACTCATTTGGTCCCAAACTTAAAAACTTTGAATATTCCTTTCATTTTCAATTTTTGCTTAGATTGTGCACCAGGTTCCTAAATACCCCTCTCTTTTCTTAGTGATCAATTGCAACAAGAAGACACAAGAAGATAAACAATGTAATGAATATTCACGAATAAACTTCCTAAATTCTAACACTCAATTTAATCTAACTATCAACCAGATTGTGCAGCCAAAGGGACAATGGCCTTGTCTCTGACTAAAGGTTCACCATGCAGGATTCACTTTGAATTTTCTCCCTCTCTAGAGATGATCTCTGCTGCTAGTGGAAAGATCAATTTTAAATGGTCCTGACCAACAAGGGAACAGACAGTTAAAGAGTAGGACCTGTTGTCCTGGTTCTAAACTGAAATGTAATCAAAATCCTTTTCATTTTTTCCTTATAAAGCTTAGCATTTTCAAACTTCCTAAATTCTAACAATAGCCTATTTTCTGTATGGTGAGCATCCTATGGGTGTTCTATAAGCAGTCCTGTATGCCCAAAGGGAGTCTTCTAATTTCAAAGACCAGTCCTTCCTTGAAGGTCCCACTACTTTTTCCAAAATCTTTTTAATTTCTCTGTTTGTCACCTCTACTTGGCCACTAGTTTGAGGGTGGTAGGGTGTAGCAACCCTATGCTTAACACCATATTTGGTGAGAAGGTTCTCAAACTGTTTACTAATGAAATGGCCCCCTCCATCACTAATCACACATCTAGGTGTACCAAATCTGGTGAAAATGTAGCTTTTAAGAAACTTACACACAGTCTTGGTTTCATTGTTGGGAGATGCAATTGCTTCTACCCATTTGGACACATAATCAATAGCAACTAAGATGTACCGATTGCCATTAGAGGTGGGGAAAGGACCCATGAAGTCTATTCCCCAAACATCAAACACCTCAACCTCAAGAATTGGATTGAGTGGCATTTCATTCCTTCTAGTGATGTTCCCAGTTCTTTGGCATCTATCACAATTTTTGGCAAATGTGTAAGCATCCTTGAACAAGCTTGGCCAATAAAAGCCAGCCTCCAAGACCTTAGCAGCTGTCCTTACTCCACCATAATGTCCTCCATAGGGGGAGCTGTGGCAGCTACTTAGAATTCCCTCTTGTTCACATTCAGGGACACATTTTCTAAGGATTTGGTCAGCACACCTCTTGAACAGATAGGGATCATCCCAGAAATAAAATTTAGAATCATGGAGAAATTTCTTTTTTTGATGGGAATTAAATTCCTCATTTATCAATCCAACAGCCAAATAATTTGCAAAATCAGCATACCAAGGGGCATGTATAGATTGAATAGCTAACAAGGTCTCATCAGGGAACATGTCCCTGATTGGCTCTAAGTCTTGCTCATTCTTCTCTAACTTAAGCCTAGATAAATGGTCAGCTATCTGATTTTGGGTGCCACTCCTATCCACAATTTGCACTTGGAATTCTTGAAGGAGTAACATCCATCTAATCAGCCTAGGTTTGCTATCCTTCTTTTCCATTAGATATTTAATTGCAGAGTGATCAGTGTGCACAATTATCTTGGCTCCAAACAAGTAACTCCTAAACTTTTCAAAAGCAAAAATCACAGCAAGGAGTTCTTTTTCTGTAACTGTGTAATTTAATTGAGCACCTTGCAAGACTTTACTTGCATAATAGATGGAATGGAAGATTTTATTTTTACGCTGTCCCAAAACAGCACCTAATGCCCACTCACTAGCATCAGTCATTACCTCAAATGGTAATGACCAATCTGGTGCAACAATCACAGGGGCAGTTATCAGCTTTTTCTTCAGCTCTTCAAAAGCAGCAAGGCAGTGTTCATCGAACAAGAATGGTTTACTAATTTCAAGTAAACTGCTTAGTGGTTTGGCTACCTTGGAGAAGTCTTTTATAAACCTCCTATAGAAGCCAGCATGGCCAAGGAAACTCCTTATACCTTTGACATCTCTAGGGGGAGGTAATTTCTCAATGACAGAAACTTTTGCTTTGTCTACTTCCAAGCCAGATTTAGACACCTTGTGGCCTAACACTATCCCTTCTTTAACCATGAAATGACACTTTTCCCAATTTAACACTAAATTGGTCTCTTCACACCTATGTAACACCTTTGACAGATTAAGCAAACATGTCTCAAAGGAGTCTCCAAATACAGAGAAGTCATCCATAAAGACTTCTACAAAATCTTCAATCATGTCATTGAAGATGGCTGTCATGCATCTTTGGAAGGTTGCAGGGGCATTACACAGCCCAAAAGGCATCCTCCTAAAGGCAAAGGTGCCATAAGGGCATGTGAAGGTGGTCTTATGTTGGTCTTCTGGGGCTAATGGGATTTGGTTATAACCAGAATACCCATCTAAGAAGCAATAGTACTCCTGGCCAGCAAGTTTCAAGCATCTGATCTATGAAAGGTAGAGGAAAATGGTCCTTTTTAGTTGCTGCATTCAGTTTTCTATAGTCTTGACAAATCCTCCATCCTGTGACTGTCCTAGTGGGTATGAGTTCATTGTCCTCATTTAAAACTACTGTAATCCCTCCTTTTTTTGGGACACAATGTAGAGGACTCACCCAATGACTATCACAGATTGGATAGATAACACCAGCATCTAACCATTTTATGACCTCCTTTTTAACCACCTCTTTCATGGCTGGATTCAGCCTTCTTTGAGGTTCAATCGAACTATTGTTTTCATCCAACAACCTAATCTTATGCATACAAAATGAGGGGCTAATACCTCTTATATCAGCCATGGTCCAACCAATAGCTTTCTTATGCATTCTAAGGATTTTTAAGAGTTGTTCCTCCTCTGAAACATTCAGAGCAGAGGATACAATTACTGGAAGAGTTTGGTCCTCTCCTAAGAAAGCATATCTAAGGTGGTTGGGCAGATCCTTCAGTTCTAGCTTGGGTGGTTCAATAGTGGATGGTTTTAAAGGTTTAGAGGCTCTTTCATGCAGTCCTAAAGATTCAAATTGTTTATCCCCAAAGAACCTTGTTGATTTAGGTTCTATAGCTAAGACAAACTCACTTTCCTCTATATTTTCAACATTATGTTCATCCAACAACCTTGATTCAGAATTGTTAAATTCATTCTTTAACAAAGAACAGTCAGCTACAATGTGATCCAAAACAGATATTGCAGAACAGTCATCCATATCTTCATCAATAAAATTCATTGCCTTAAGCACATTAAATGTGATCTTTTCCTCATTGACCCTCATAGTTAGCTCTCCTTTTTTAACATCAATTATGGCACCCCCTGTGGCTAAGAATGGCCTACCCACTATGATAGGCACATTCTCATCAACTTCACAATCCAAGATTATGAAATCTGCTGGAAAAATAAATCTGTCAACCTTGACCAAGATGTTTTCTATTTTTCCATCAGGGAATGCAAGAGTTTTATCGGCTAATTGGAGGGTAACAGTGGTTGGAGTGGCTGTCATTCCAAGAGTTTTAAAGATAGAAGTAGGCATTAAATTTATGCTAGAGCCTAAATCACACAAGGCTCTACCAATATATTTATCTCCTATAGTACAAGGGATTGTAAAAGTACCTGGATCTTCCAATTTCTGAGGCAGTTTATTGGAGACATAGCTGCTGCATTCCTTTGTTAATGCTACTGTTTCATACTCTTCAAGCCTCCTCTTCTTTGTGAGAATGTCCTTCATGAACTTCACATAATTTGGCATGTTCTGGAGTGCTTCCACAAAGGGTATGTTTATCTGTAACTGCTTCAGAACATCCAGGAATCGCTTGAAGTTCTGCTCTTGGTGTTGCTTATGGAGTCTTTGAGGAAAAGGGATATGTTTTGCTTTAAAGGGTGGTTGAACAGCCCCTTTATTTTGCACAGGTTTTTCTGGTTCCCTGTGGTTCTGCTCTGTCTTTCCTGCTTCAAAATTGTTCTCTGCCTCTTGGTTATTTTCAAGAGGAATGGACACTTCAGCTGTGTCATCCTCTGACTGACCTTCTTTATCCATCATCTTCCTCAAGGTTGAGGGTCTTATGACTGGTTCTGGTTGATCTACTTCTCTGCCATTCCTTAATTTGAGAGCATTACATGTTTCTTTTCCATCCCTGCGTGGGATTTCTGTATCACTAGGGAGTGCTCCCATTTGTCTTCCACTAAGTGCTGCTGCAAGTTGACCTATTTGTGTCTCAATGCTTTTCAAAATAGCACTGTGACTTTGAAGCACTGCTGCTTGATTTTGAACAGCATGGTCATTCTTTGCAGCATACTCTTTCATCCATTGCTCAAGAGGTGGGCGAGATTCTGCCCCCCCTTGATTTTTCTGGTCAGCAGGGAAGGATTGGCTGAATCCAGGAGGGAATGGCATCTTTGGTTGAAAAGATTGCTGTCCTCCTTGGAAGTTTTGTCCAGGTGGTCTATTTCCAACATTCTGATTATATCCTCCACCTTGGTTTTGGACAAACTGACCTCCTTGATTTTGCACAAATTGAGTGCCATGATTCTGGGCAAATTGGCCACCTTGATTCTGCCATCTAGGTTGATTGAATTGATTTCGGTTGTTGTAACCACGATTAAAATCCCCCACATACAAAACTGATGTGGGGTTATTAGGGCATTCCTCAAAAATATGAGGCCCATAGCATAAGGAACAAATAACTGCAGTTGCAGCTATCTGCAAAGGTTCAGGACAGCTCTTAGAATCCACTACTACCTTAGTGAGATTCTTCACTGTGTTGTTCAAAGAGGCAAGCTCAGCTGCCATAGAGGTATTTTCTGACACTTCATGAATGCCAGCAGCCCTTTTTGGTGGATCTTCTCTATCAAATGGCCATTGAGAGCTGTTCAGGCTGATCACTTCAAGAATGTTGTAAGCCTCTGTGTACTTTTTGAGCAAGAAAGCCCCTCCAGCAGTGGAGTCCAAATTCGATCTCCCTTGCAAGGTTAATCCTCTGTAGAAAATTTGGATAATTGCCCAGTTAGGTAGTCCATGAGTTGGACATTTCCTTAACATTCTCTTGTATCTGGTCCAGGCCTCATGAAGAGATTCTTCAGTACATTGCCTGAAACCAGTAATGTTGTCGCGCAAGTCACACACCATCGTTGGAGGAAAGAACTTCATCAAAAATGATTCTCCCAGCTCCTTCCATGTAGAAATGGAGTTAGATGGTAGATTTTCTATCCAGTCTTCTGCTGCTCCTCCCAAGGAATAAGGGAAGAGTTTCATCCTCATGGCTTCATTGGAAACACCAGGGATGGAGAAGGTGTCAGAGATCTTCATAAACTTGGTGATGTGCCTGTGTGGATCCTCATGGGGCAGTCCATGATACTGGGTGATTGATTGAAGGAGCTGCACCATTGCTGGTTTCAAATCGAAATTTGCTTGCAATGGTGGCTGGACTATGCCTGGTATCACTCCATCAAGAGATGGGATTGCATACTCCATTACGGGCAGCTCCTCAGTTATAGTGACTATGGCATTCTCATTACCATTTTCATTGTTCCCATGAATCGAGCTGTTATCATCTGCCATGGTGTACTTTTCACTGACAATTTCAGAATCAGTGATCTTACAAGAGTTCAAAGAACTCAAATTTTGTTAGAAGGTTAGAGAAAGAACAGAATAACAAAATCAAGAAATTAGATCAAAGAACTTTAAAAAGAAACTAAATCATGCACCGTTCCCCGGCAACGGCGCCATTTTGTTGGGTAGTATTTTCTTAAAAAGAAAGAGGGTTGTCGTTCTCTGGGAACGGAAGAATTGGTTTCTTTAAGAACTTCTTTATCTTAAATTGACTTGTAAAATTCTGATCTTTTGAAACTTTGTAGGAAGTTGAAACAAGTTTATTTATAACGGTAAAAACAATTATCAGAAAATCCAGAATCCTGACTTCGATGACTTTTCCCTAAAGATGTGCAATCATGCACTCTAGATGCTACAGCATGTATATTCGACCGAATCTGACTTCTTTAAGAACCACACTAAACTTTCCCAAATTTAGTGTGTTAAATGATTCACCTTAATCCCTTAAGAGTAGAAATCACTTTACCAAAAAGTTGAAGTACGGTTCTTTCTTAGATTATTCCTAATCTAAGAAACTTGAATGTATAAAATCATGAACTTGAGTTTCCCAACACAAGTTCATGCAAGAATCTTGTCCATTCCCATGGATCTCAAACATCAAACATACATGCATGCAGACCGAATCATAAAAGGGTACTCATCATCTCCATCAAGATTCCAGAAAAGAGATTTAGCTATGCATGTTAAAAAATAAAACGAAAATAGAATCTGAGATGAAAGAAAACATGATTTATAAGAGAAAGAAAGAAAGCGTAAAGAGTAGAAATACAGACCAAGATGTTCTTCACGGATTCAAAAAGAAAAAGCTATTAAAATGCTTCAAGAACCGAAAGTCTTAAACTTTGAAAACGCAGCACGATCGCGACTACTGGAATCCCTTCGAGAGCCACGATCTCCTTTGTGCAGAAGAAAACTAAGAAATTAAACTCTCAAAGTACAGATCTAATTACAACAGGAAACTCAAAACGCTAAAAATCTAAAGTTTGCTCTCCAAAAGGTAAAGTGTCTCTCTCCTCTGTGCGTTCTTCTTTTTATCAGATTTCACTTTCCCTTTTCTTGATTTTCTTGACACTTTCTCCTATTCGTCCGATCAAAGTAATATCAACGGTTGTAGCATCACCACCTCACCTTATCTTCTCTTTTTAACCGGTAGCCACATGTCAGTTCCTGAGAGAAAGAAAGATAAACATATAAGTAAAAAGTTAAAAACCATTTTTTTTTTACCCTTTTTTACCAATTGGGCTCACTCCTTCAAATTCAGCCCACTTTTACCTACACTCATACAACATCAGCCCAAAAGATGTTAGAAAAATCATCACTTAATTAGGTAAAGTGAACCAGGCCCAAACTCTTATTTTACAATAGGAATTTACATTCAATTTTTACATATAATGCACTAGGGACCACATGGGGTTTTTCATCTAAAATTGGGCTGATGTGTGGCCCATTAATAGATACTATTCACTGGATGGAAAGGAGCCACAGATTGACAACGTGGGAGGCCTTCGTAGTAGCACTACGGTCCCGTTTTGGTCCGTCCAAATATAGGGATCTCAGAGGAGAATTGGGAAGGTTGACACAGAATACAACCGTTGAGAGTTACCAGCAAGAATTTGAACGATTGTCTAACCAAATCATAGGGATAGATGACATTACCTTACAGAGTTATTTTGAAAATGGACTCAAGGCTGAAATTCGAAAGGAAGTTCGGATGCACCTTCCAGAAACATTACAGAATGCTATCGAATTAGCTAAGGTGGTTGAAGATAAGTTGAGTGACAAGGCTCCTGCACGATTAGGATACCAGAGAAATTTTCCCAGCAACCAGGTAGTTAGATCACAGCCGGGCCTATTACCCACACCTGCAAAGGGTATGGTCACTACTGCTGGATCATCAAAGGAGGTTGTGCCCATAAAAAGGTTATCAGCTGCTGAAATGCTGGTAAAAAGAGAAAAAGGCCTTTGTTATTATTGTGATGAGAAATTCCACAGGAATCATGTCTGCAAGGGAAATATGTTATTAATGCTGGTCTCAGAAAAAGAGGAGGAGGAAAAGGAGGAGGAATTGGAAGTTGTAAATGAAAAAATAGGAGGTGAGGAAGAAATACCTGGCATTAGCTTACATGCTATGGAAGGCCAATATTCTTCTAGTACTCTACGGATGAAGGGGGTCATAAACAAGCATTCTGTCCAAGTGTTGGTGGATGGAGGGTCGACTCATAACTTTGTGCAAGAGAGGATGGTGAAATTTCTCGGATTAGAGGTGAAACCCATTAAACAGTTCCATGTACTAGTGGGAAATAGAGCTCGTCTAGGCTGTAAAGGGGTTTGTCAACAGGTAGAATTGGATTTGCAAGGGTACAAATTTTCTCCAGACTTATTTGTGCTACCGATCCAAGGAGCTGAGGTGGTGCTAGGGGTGCAATGGCTATCGGAGTTTGGAGATGTTACCACAAATTACCAGCAGCTAATTCTGAAATTTGAAAGAGCAGGGAAGACAGTGGAGTTACAAGGAGAGAGTAGGATGCAGGTGGAAACCATAGAGCTACATCAACTACGCAAACTAACCCACTCTGATGCTGTGGCCACCTACTTCCAGATGGAGACTATTGATCACCATATCTCGGGGAAATCAATTGAGGAGAAGGATTATCCTCCCATGATACAGCTAGTACTACTTGAGTATGCGGACATTTTCGAAAAACCAACACAGTTGCCACCCACCAGAATGGAAGATCACAGAATCCATCTGGAACCTGGCACCAAAGCAGTAAATGTTAGACCATACAGGTATCCTTATTTTCAAAAATCAGAAATTGAAAAAATGGTTAAGGAAATGTTGGATATTGGAGTTATTAGGCCGAGCTTGAGCCCATTCTCATCTCCAGCCTTGTTGGTCAAGAAGAAGGATGGAACTTGGAGGTTCTGTGTTGATTATAGAGCCCTGAACCAAGTGACCATACCAAACCGATTCCCAATTCCTACAGTAGATGAAATGCTAGACGAGTTAGCAGGAGCGGTCATTTTTTCTAAAATGGACCTACGTTCAGGGTACCACCAGATCAGAATGGCTCCTGAGGATGTGTATAAAACAGCCTTTAGGACACATCAAGGGCATTATGAGTTCATTGTGATGCCCTTTGGGCTCACCAACGCCCCAGCCACTTTTCAGGGTATAATGAATTCGGTTCTCGAGGAATTTCTGCGTAAGTTTGTCATTGTGTTCTTTGATGACATACTGATTTATAGTAAATCAGTTTGGGAACATGTTGGGCACCTACAAAAGGTTATGGAATGCCTTAGGCAGAATCAGTTGTATGCCAAGAGATCCAAATGTGCCTTTGCTCAAGTGGAAGTAGAATACTTGGGACATGTGGTGGATGACAAAGGGGTAAGGCCCGATAAGGGGAAGATACAGGCCATCATGGATTGGGGTAGACCATCCAACCTGAAACAGTTACGTGGGTTCCTAGGCTTGGCTGGATACTACAGAAAATTTGTGCGTGGATTTTCTCAAATTGCAGCACCTTTGACTGCCTTGTTACACAAGGATGCTTTTATTTGGAGCGACAAGGCTGACCATGCCATGTTTGAGCTGAAGCAGTCATTATCCAACCCACCGGTTCTAGCATTACCAGACTTCACTAAGAGGTTTGTTTTGACTACCGATGCATCAGGTATTGGAGTGGGAGCTGTATTAAGTCAAGACAACAGACCTATAGCATATTTCAGCAAGAAACTCAATCCTAAAATGCAACAGGCCTCAACCTATGTAAGGGAGATGTTTGCCATCACAGAGGGGGTATCAAAGTGGAGACAATACCTACTAGGGGGACCTTTTACCATTAGAACCGACCAAAAAAACCTAAAGGACATGATGGGGCAGGTTATACAAACCCCTGAACAGCAGCGTTTCTTGGTTAAGCTACTTAGGTTTGACTACTCTATAGAGTACTATCCTGGGGCTGTAAACAAGGTGGCTGACGCTCTATCCAGAAAATCAGAGAGTGAAACCACTGGGGAATCAGGGCAGGCATCTGCGATGGTCCTCACACAAGTGAACTACACACAAGTAACCCATCACCTAATTGAGCAAATTAAGGCAGAAGGTCAGAAGAATGCAGAGTTAATTCAATTGAAGGAAAAAGTGGAAAGTGGTGTTGAAGGATATGAACATTACAACCTGCGAGAAGGGTTGTTACTTTACAAAGGAAAAGTTACTATAGCATCCAACTCCGAGCTCCGCACAGTCATTTTGCATGAGTTCCACTCATCTTTAATTGGGGGACATGGGGGAGTGAAGAAGACACTCTAGAGAATACTGCCTATATATTATTGGCCAAACCTGAAAAAGGATGTTCAAGAGTTTGTTAGAACTTGTCCCATTTGCCAAGCAACAAAATATCAACCAATGTCACCAGCAGGGTTGCTACAGCCCCTAACCATACCTCTGGCCATCTGGGAAGACTTGTCCATGGACTTCATCGTCGGACTTCCCACCTCAGAAGGAAAGACGGCCATCTTGGTCATGGTAGATCGCCTCTCCAAGTATGCCCATTTCATAGCTCTGCCTTCGAATTTTACAGCCACTAAGGTAGCTTCAGTTTTTACAGAAAATATTTGCCGTTTACATGGAATTCCTCGATCAATAGTAACTGATAGGGACAGTATCTTTGTGAGCAAATTTTGGGCTGAGCTAGCACGTTTGAGTGGTACCAAGCTGTGCTACAGCACCGCTAATCATCCTGAAACAGACGGTCAGACAGAAGTCACAAACAGGGGTCTCGAACAATATTTACGTTGCTATGCCATGGAAACACCTAAGCAATGGGTGCAGTACTTACCATGGGCTGAATTCTCCTACAATTCGGCATATCACTCTTCGATAGGCGTTTCCCCTTTTCAGATCGTATATGGTAGAGCACCTCCCAGTATACCACCGTACGAAGGGACAACTTCCTCCATAGAGGCTGTCGATGAACTTCTGATCCGCCGAGATGCTATCATTCGACAACTCAGGGAAACCCTGCATAGAACCCGGCATCGAATGAAATTACAAGCGGATAAAAAGAGACGAGATGTACAATTTGAAGTGGGTACCTTAGTGCTTGTTAAGCTGCAACCGTACCGGCAGAGATCTGTCTGTACTCACTCCTACTCAAAACTAAGACGCCGCTACTATGGTCCTTTCAGCATATCGGAGCGAGTTGGGCAAGTAGCCTACTGACTGGATCTATCGGCAGAATCGAGGATTCACCCAGTGTTTCATGTGTCACTACTCAAGCTCTATCGTCAAAATCCTTCCTTTCATACAGTTCCACTTCCACCGACGAGTTGGGACAACCATCCGCTCACTAAGCCGGTGGCTATACTCCGGACCCGTGTCATACATCATGGGAGAGAAGAAAGTTTGCAACTTTTGGTACAGTGGGAAGGGCTGCCGTTAGAAGACGCCACTTGGGTCTCCTTCACCGAGTTCTGCCAGGCGTACCCAGGTTTTGATCTTGAGGACAAGATCGGGTCTTCAAGGGGGGAGGGAAATGATAGAACCCCTGCACTCGAACCCCTAAATATGGAGGAGGGGAGCTTAGCTGATCTAGATCCAGAAGAACCGAAGGAGAGGAGTGACCAGGGAGAGACAGATAAAGCTCAACGTGGAACACGCAGGAAGGAGAAACGCGTGAGGAGGACACCTGTCTGGTTCAAGGATTATTGGGGCTCATCAAGTGGCTAAAGTGACAAAGGGTTATTGGGCTGATGTGTGGCCCATTAACTGTTTCATGGGTCTACGTAAATAAAAGGGATGATAAAGATAGTGAACCAGGCCCAACTCTTATTTTACAATAGGAAATTACATTCAGTTTTTACATATAATGCACTAGGGGCCACATGGGGTTTTTCATCTAAAAATCTTGTAACAAACTTCTGCTTTTTCTCTCTCACTAAAAACTTCTTGGAGTTGCCGGCGTCCTCGAATTTGCCGTGGATAATATCATAATCAGTGTTTTTTTCTTTCCTGAAATTCTGTTGTAGATAGCTTAGTCTACCAGTGTTGCATGACGTTAGTGTCTCGAAGTTCTTGCCTTCTTAATTGCCATACATCCTACGCATAATTTATGACGTTATGAGACCGAATAACTGAGGGAAGGATCTTGGTTTGATCTCTATCAATATTAAATTTGGGAAAGACATAAAATCTTAATTCCTAATTAATTTTTAACACGGAATTAATTTCATAGTCAGTTCAAGTAGCGAAGCTTGTGAGGATACTCATATTCTATTCGCCTCAAAGAGATAATTAGAGTTGGTATTAAAAAAAATTATTTTTAAAAAAAATCTTTTAATTTTTAAAATAAAAAAAATCTGTTTAACCAATCTTTAACAAAAATATTTCTAAAAAATATAATTTTTTTAGTTTTTAACCAATTTTAGAGAACAAATTTCAGTTATTTTTATTTTTATTTTTAACTTCCAAAAGAAAAATATATAAAAAAACACTCATTCCATTGATTACTCTACATAACAATCAATAGATATTTTCGTGCTTTATAAGCAGTTTTATGTGTTTTCAGATTTATCTAACCCGAAAATGAGATTCTCTGTCGACTATTATCAATGTATGCGTTTCTTTTTTCCTTTTTTTTTTTGGTATAATTTTTCCTTTTTTTTTGGATAACCAATATATGCATTTCTAATTGTATAAATAATTATAATTTGCATTTTGCTGGCGAACGACGTTCATTGATGCTTTCAAACAGTAGATTTTAAAAACAAGATAAAATAAAGTGAGGTAATGTCTCAGCCCATTTATTATATTTTAAAGTAGGAATTATTTTCAATTTGGATCAGTATCTATAAGATATTTTTAAGAAGAGAATAAGATTTAATTTCTTAAAAAAATGGGGAATGATGAATTTCAAAAAAATAAATGATTAAATAATTCTCTTGTAATAAATAAAATTATCTTCTATAATTCCAAAATGATTTCATTTTAAAATTTAAAAAGAAAGAAATAATTTTTTTTTTCACAAACCCAATATATATCTTTATATTATATATAATAAGAGAAACACTTTTCCTCAAAATAAATAAAACTTCAACTTGTTTTCTTTTAAATTTTATTTTCATTTAAAGTTACTAACCAAACACGTGTTAAATTGTGAATTACTTTTTATTTTAACAAAATAAATTTATTGAATAATTATAAAATTCATCCAAATAACCCTAAATTAAAATAATATATTATTAGTTTTCAATAAAATTAGCCCAATCTAAACATGGTTTTATGTTTATTATGTTGTAGGAAAAGTGATTGTGTAATGTTATAGAGATTTGTTTTGCATGTCATATTTTTTTCTTTTGTTTTAAAATGTGTGGGCCCCACAAAATGTTGTGTGTGTAGGAAAGTTTGTTGTGTTATGTTAAAGGAGAAAATGAAAACCCTTCTAAAAATATATAATTGCGAGCTTCATTCACATATCACCGGAAAAGCCCAAATAAGCCCTGTTTGATTTCTGTTTTGGAAAACAGTTTTTTAGTTTTCGGAACAAAAAAACTAAAAAAACTCATTTGGTAAGACTTATTTTGTAAAAAATATTTTGAAAACTAAAACTATTTTTTTGTTTTAAAAATCAAATTTAGAGAACAAGTATGAGTTGTTTTTGTTTTTTGTTCTGTTTTTAACTTTCAAAAAGAACAAAACATAGAAAACAACTATTTTCCATAACTATTTTACAAAATAGTTTTAAGAACAAAAAAATCAAAACACAATCAAACAGAAAAAACTCGTTTGGTAAGACCTATTTTGTAAAAATGTTTTGAAAACTATAACTATTTTTTTGTTTTTAAAATCAAATTTAGAGAACATGTATTAGTTATTTTTATTTTCTGTTTTGATTTTTAACTTTCAAAAAAAATAACTATTTCGATAATTATTTTACAAAATAGTTTTAAGAATAAAAAAAACCAAAACACAATGGAAAAAATGTTCTTTGTGAGTAAATCAAGCCCAATTTTAAGTCCAAAAAGTGAACAAAAAAAACCAAAACAGTTTTAAGTCCAAGCCCAATTTTATCCCTCTTTGTGAATAATTGCTCTCATTCACGCAAGTTGGAGTCTCTCATGAGACAAAAACCTTAAACCCCCACATAACCGTTTCGCTCTTTTTCTTCAGAGTACCATAAAGTGCCGTCACCCCTTTGTTATCTCGTCCTCCACTCTCTCACCATCAGGTTCGTTAAACTTCTTTTTGCGTTTATTTTTTTTTTTGGGCATCACTTTTGGATTCAACTAACCTTTACATTCGATAGTGATTGCAGTTAATGTTGTTAATACTCTTTAGCAGTGTTAAGATTTAACTATGTTTGTAGATTAACCCTAATAGCGAGAACTGATTGGTTGTGGTTTTTGTGTATTGCCTTAGTAACTTGTAAAGCCAAGGAGTATTCTGTTGCCGGGGAAGTGACAATTAAGGTGTGTTTTATTTTGAATTTTATGGTGTATTCGCGTTTGAAGTCAATTACAATTTAAGATTTCTTCCAAACATGAAAATTCACTGTATAGTAGAACTAAATAATAGGATTTGAATTGAATTCTCTGTGGATTTAATTTCAAAAACAGGGCTCCTGTGTTTGTGAAAGAGATATAGGCGCATACCATCAATGGCAGGAGGCAAGATTAAGAAGGAAAAGGGCAAGCCACAGCAACACACGCCTTACCAAGGTGGCATATCTTTTCACAAATCAAAGGGTCAGCATATACTCAAGAACCCATTACTTGTTGATGCCATAGTGCAAAAATCTGGTATCAAAAGCACTGATGTAATCCTCGAGATTGGTCCTGGTACTGGAAACTTGACAAAGAAACTTTTGGAAGCTGGCAAGAAGGTTATTGCGGTTGAGATTGATCCACGTATGGTTCTTGAGCTGCAGAAACGATTCCAGGGGACCCCTTACTCCAATCGCCTCACGGTTTGTCTTCTTTCCTTTCTTTTTTTTTTTTTGGTTTGTTTTTAGTAAATACCCTTTTGGATCTTCAACAAAAAAAATACGGAATTTATTTTAATCATTTAAAAAAAATACCCATATTAGTTCTTTTCCGGGGACTAGTGGGTATTTTTTTGAATTTAATAAGGATTACAATTTCAAGGAATTGGAATTTTAGAAGGATTACAAGTCGATTTTTTTTCCCTAATATATTAAAATGGGTTCTGTGTTTTTTGTTGAGGACCAAAAGAGTATTTACTCTTCTTTTTTTTTTGTCTGTTTGGCATACGAGACAGTGGTGAGAAATACAGAGTAGAAAAAGTAGGAGTCGTCTGTGCTGAAGCCATCTAAATTTAAACTTCAAATAATACTGTGTGTTTGATTCTTGTTGAAAGCTAGGAATTTAAAACCACCTTGATTGAAATTGAGTTTGAGTCACTGAAAATGGTGTATTTCTGTTTGAAGAAAGCTCTCTGGATATGTTTGTGATTATGTGATTTTGCTATGTTTGTGAAAGGAATTTATATAAAATCTTGAAGTTGTTCCATACTAACTCCTACGCAGGAAATGCTAATTGAATTAAGAAGGGAATGCTTTAAAGTGGTCCTTGGTTTATTGAGTGGTAACTCACCCGTTTTGGGGCTGATTATGCAGGAAAAAAATAAAAATAATAAATGATAGAGGCAAGGTTATACAAGGATCCAATGCAAATGAATGATGGCTGTAATGTTGTTGTGCTTGTAACCATTTTGTCATTAGTTGTCTTATTCAGCTTTTGGAAAGAATATGTAACGAATCTGATGCACCTGACTGTCTTGGATTGGACTTTTGTATAATTTATGCCATAGTTTAGGGCTTTTCAATAATTGTTAATTATTTCCCTTTTTGTTATCTTTAGATTACGTTTGAGTGTGTGTTGATTGTGCGTTATCTCCTTTGATTGCGCATGATTATAGTTCTTTACTTTTTTGTTATTTTTGAGTATTCCCTTCCCCAGACACTCACGAAGTGGGTATTTGAACTGGGTCGGCCCTTTTACTTTTTTGTTATTTTTATTTTGTCTATTTAAGGCTTGGAGAACCCTATTGTGAGGAGGTTGTTTTTGGTTAAATAACATTAAGAAAAGAGAAATAGTATTTTCTCGCAATCCTTGTTTTGTTCTTCTTTTTGTTTAACCAATTGGTTACCGCTTCGACATTATTTGGTGATCAGAGCTCTGGTTGTCACTTAAATAGCTGAACAGAACAATGGCGATTGAGGTCGAGGTCATGGACGATGGGGTTGAGGCGACGATGGCGGTAGAGGGCATGGTAACACCCTTAACGGCGACGGCAAACAACCCCACATCGACGTGCGACACACCATAATTGTAGCAATGGCTGCTACAATGGCAGAACATGGTAGACGAATTCAGGTGTAACAGCCCGTTGTACACCGGTATTGTTAACATTGATTATGATATTAAGCGCAGTTACAATCACAGTGATTAGGTTAATTAAATTACGGGCAAATTTTTCTTTTAACATATTCCTTTTCTTTTTCATAAAATACATTTTCCGTAATCAATTAAAACCATACTATAATTGTAAATGCCATTTGCGGAATCATACACCTTCTAACATCATAGATCATTCTTTTTATTCATTTCATTTAAACTCACCATCTTACTCTCATCTTTTACCAAGTTGTAGTCCTTTACGTTGTCTACGCGTGGTTTCAAACCACGTATCATTTGGAGTTCTACCCATCAAGTTATACCCCTTTCTTTTAGTCTAGAAAAACCTGAATTTTCAAAAATTACACTGTGGTAATCGATTACCAGAGGGTGGTAATCGATTACCACCTGTCAAAAATGAGGCAGTAGCCAATTTTTCAATTCCTCTGTTCTGGTAATCGATTACCAGCTCTTGGTAATCGATTACCTCACATGGTAATCGATTACCAAAGGCCAGTAATCGATTACCAGTGCAGACAGTAGCTAATTTTTCGTCCCCTGTTGCATGGTAATCGATTACCATGCTTGGGTAATCGATTACTATGCAGTAAAATGACAGATTACAGCTGTTTTGAGCCCCAAAAAGGGTGTGTAATCCATCCCTAATCCCTTGGTACTCCACATAACACATAATCATGTCCTAATGTTGGCTCTAGGCCCTTCCATCATGCATTTTCCTTAAGTTTAACATCAATTACATCATTCTCAAATAATGGCCATTTGCATGCAATATGGACCATTTTTACAACATAACTCATCAAGACTTCAAGGCTATGAATGTGGCAATGGACAAGTCCCATGCTCACTCAAAATATACAGTTATCCAAGCCATGAATAATAAAACATAACAAGACTTAGCATATGACCATGAACACTAACAAAAGCATGGAAAATGACATCATGCAATATGTTCATGACCTAAGTCTCAAAATACTAATGGTATGCTATGTGCACTCCATAAACTCCTCCAAAAAGCCATGCAATCCATATGCACCGCATGTCCATCCAACGTCCACTATACGGGCTTCTTGCCCGAAGCTCCTCCTGGCTCATAGTGACCTGAAATGTGGTCCCCCAAACACGGGGTGAGATATACGGATATATCTCAGTAAACCAATGGAGCTAGAGGCTCTCTCCACTCCATGGCTCACTAAAATGTATCAAAATGACATAATATGGCATGCAAGTAAAACAATATCACCATCCTCCTGGAGACACCCAAGAACATCCACTCATGGATTCGTGTTCAAGGACTCCATCATATAACTCCCTGGACAGTCCTGGCGCCTCTCCCATGGTTGAGAAGACTCCATGGCAATACCCAACCGGAACTCCTCATGAGCCCTATCCGGCGGACGTCCCACGTTTGGATCATCCTGGCGCCGCTCCCAGAGTCGACTCCACGGCAAAACCCGACTGGCATTCTCACAAGGATGAATCCAGCGGATGACCAAACTCCACTTGTCAACTGATCAGCGACCACACAATTTTCACACAATACAAGCAATATGCATACAAGCACACAAACACATCATGTCATCACTACATCATCCAACCACAACCTTCCTCTAGGTGTGGTGGAGCTCACTAGGGATTAAACCCAAGTTCCAAGAGTTTACCTTAGCACGAGCAACACCGTTCCAAACGTATGCTCCAATTCAACTTTTCTCAAATCCAACCGTGTGAGGCACCCTACAACAATCATTAAATCCAATTTACTCAAAAACTCATTTTTCATCAAAATTCCTCAAATTTTGCCTAAGTTACAAATCCATTTTTTTCACCAAAAATTAACATAGCATTTCTAGCTTACAAACATGATTCTAAGGCCTTTTCATCTAATAGCATTTTTGCATTTGGGCTCTCTATCATCACACATCTAAAATCAAAGCTTTGAACACATATTCATAGATCTATGGAATCAACTATAAAGAGACCACAAATATACTTACAATGAGTAGTATGATCACCACCAAGGCTTCACTAAACCATTTGAAGCTCAAAACTCCAAGAAATCTCCAAGAACACTAATGGGTCGAATCTGAGTTTGCCAAAAACGTGGCCAAAGAGGTGGATTCAAGGCTTCTAGATGCTACCAATGGCTTTGGAAGGTTGTTTACGATAGATTTCAACACCAAAACCAAGCGATTCGGTGGAGAAACGAAGAAATGGGAAGGAAATGGAGAATGGAGGTTTTTGCTCTCTTTTCCTCTCAGTAGGTGCGCACGGGAGAATGGAGGAAGAAGAAGGAAAAGAAAAAGAAAAAGGGAGGTGGGCCAAGTGACTTCGGTCACACGGGTCCCACACGCGATCTAACTTTCACTCCGATAAAAATTCCGATCACAAATCCTTAATCTAAATATTTTTCCAGTCCATAACATATTTTTCTTTCTCCAAAATAACGATAAAAATTTCACACCTATTGGTACACTCACACCTCAGTATTTAACACTAAAAATTCACTATTCATCGATTTTTCCCAAATTTGCCTATTTACTCAATTTTTCGCCCTGATTCCATTTCCAACCTTACTTTTGTCATTTGAAATCTCTAACTCAACATTTAAGCCTCTTAACACACGGTTGGCAAATTACCGTTTTGCCCTTTTTGCCCCTTTTGGCCATAATACTTGGATTTTCACTAATCCATCAACTTACCTTTCACCATATATCATTAAAATACACATTTAAATATTTGAGGTGTTATATTCACCCCACCTTTTTGAAATTTTGTCCGCAAAATTAAATCATACCTGCTCACTAACTCAGGATACAGCCGGAGAATCTCGTCCTCCCGCTCCCAAGTAGCCTCCTCAGGTGTGCGGCCTTCCCACTGAATCTTCAGCATGGGAATCACTTTACTTCTTAGTCTCTTTTCACTGCGGTCCAATACTGCAATAGGACCGATGGGAGTCTTCAAGTTCTCCCTGATTTCAATATTATCCGGCATCACAATATGTGACTCGTCCGGAACATAACGTCGCAACTGCGACACATGAAAGACATCATGTAGATTAGATAACTGCGGGGGTAAGGCAAGCTGATAGGCCACCAATCCTACTCTTTTCATAATCTGATATGGCCCAATGAACCATGGACTCAGCTTCCTCACACCCAACGCACGGCCAACACCTGTGACCGGCGACAAACGTACAAATACATGGTCACCTTCCTCAAATTCCAGCGGCCTATGCTTATTGTCATAGTAACTTTTCTGCCGATTCTGTGCCTGTTTCAATTTTTCTCTGATCATTTCAATTTGCGCTGTCGTTTCCTGCACAAAATCCGGACCAAATCTTTCTTTATCGCCTACCTCAGTCCAACAAGTGGGCGTACGACACCTCCTGCCATATAAAACCTCGTATGGTGCCATACCCAGACTGGAATGAAAACTGTTATTATAAGAAAACTCCACTAGTGGTAAATACTTATCCCAAGCATTACCCTGTTCCAGTGTGCATGCTCTCAGCATATCCTCAAGTGTCTGTATGGTCCTCTCAGTCTGACCATCAGTCTGCGGGTGATAAGCAGTGCTCAGTCGAAGCTGAGTGCCAAAAGCCTGCTGCAAGGCTTCCCAAAATCGCGAAGTAAACTTAGGGTCCCGATCACTCACAATGCTAATCGGTATCCCATGGAGTCTAACAATCTCCTTCACATACAATGTAGCCAACTTCTCGGTGGTGTAATCCACTCGTACTGGTAGAAAATGTGCAGACTTCGTGAGTCGGTCCACAATAACCCAAATCGAATCATAACCAGCTTGAGTTCGCGGCAATCCAACAACAAAATCCATAGAAATACTTTCCCATTTCCATTCAGGTACATCCAGCGGCTGAAGTAATCCAGCCGGTTTCTGATGCTCTATTTTCACTTTTTGACAAACCAAGCACTTAGACACGTACTCGGCAACATCTCTTTTCATACCAGGCCACCAGAACTTAACTTTCAAATCTTGGTACATCTTTGTGGCACCTGGGTGGATAGCATATTGACCCTTATGGGCCTCAGTCATAACTTCCTCAGCAAGTTCCTTGGGCACAACAATCCTGCCCTGATATAACAATAGTCCCTGTTCATTAACAGATATGCCACTCTGGCCTTTCAAATACTTTATACTTTCATTACGAATCTGAGTCTCTTTAATCTTCTCGTGCAGCTCGTTCTCAATCCGAGTCAACTCCATATCACACATTCTTCCTGCAAAGAAATCCGTTATTTTCATATCACGGAATTGCTCAATCACTTCATTGTCCCACATCATCATATGAGATAAGTTGACAGACTTCCTACTCAGTGCATCTGCCACAACATTAGCCTTCCCCGGGTGGTATTTCAGCTCAAAATCATAATCCTTTAAGAATTCAACCCATCTACGCTGCCTCATATTCAGCTCCTTCTGATCAAATAAATATTTCAAGCTTTTATGGTCGCTGAACACAGCAAATTTCATCCCATACAGAAAATGCCTCCAAATTTTCAAGGCAAACACAATAGCAGCTAATTCTAAGTCATGCGTCGGATAATTTTCTTCATGCGGCCTCAACTGCCTAGACGCATATGCAATAACCTTTCCTTCTTGCATCAGCACGCTCCCTAAACCTTTCTTAGAAGCGTCACAATATAATACAAACTCACCCTCCGGATCAGGTAGAGTCAACACCGGAGCAGTAGTCAATTTCTCTTTAAGTAGCAGAAAGCAGTCCTCACATTCCTGGGTCCACACAAAAGGAGTATCCTTTCGTGTCAATCGAGTCAACGGTAGAACCATTGCAGAAAATCCCTGAATAAATCGGCGATAATAGCCAGCAAGCCCCAGAAAACTTCTAATTTCAGTAACAGTCTTAGGTCTTTCCCAGTCACTCACCGCTTCAATCTTGCTTGGATCCACTGCAACACCACTTGCAGAAATAACATGACCCAAAAATTGCACCTCAGACAACCAGAATTCACACTTAGACGGTTTAGCATATAGTTTGTTGTCTTTCAACACCTGCAACACAGTCCTCAAATGGTCCATGTGCTCCTCTTTACTCTTAGAATAGATCAAAATGTCATCAATGAACACAATTACAAACTGGTCCAAATACGGTTTAAAAATGCGGTTCATATAGTCCATGAACACCGCCGGGGCATTAGTAAGCCCGAAAGGAATCACTTGATACTCAAAATGTCCATATCTGGATCGGAAAGCTGTTTTAGGTACATCCTCCGGTTTAATCCGAATCTGGTGATATCCGGACCGGAGATCAATCTTTGAAAATACACAGGCACCCCTCAACTGATCTAACAAATCATCAATACGCGGTAATGGGTACCGGTTCTTTATAGTCACTTTATTCAGCTGTCGGTAGTCAGTGCACAATCTCATGCTACCATCCTTTTTCTTTACAAATATAACCGGTGCTCCCCACGGAGACACACTCGGCCTAATAAAATTCTTCGCAGATAATTCTTCAATATGTTTCTTCAATTCAGCCAACTCAAGTGGCGACATCCGATATGGAGCCAAAGAGATCGGCCCCACACCAGGCAATAAATCAATCGAGAATTCAATCTCTCTCTCAGGTGGGAATTCCGGTATCTCATCCGGAAATACATCCTCAAACTCATTAACAACTGGAATAGTAGAAATCTCTTCCTTTTTATCACCCACCAATCCGCCCAACAAAACATAACCCAAATCTCCAGCCTTCAAGGCTTTCACAGTTTGACTTACAGACAAATACAGAGACGGACAAACAGACGGCCTCTCGTGAGATAACAACAACCTCTTCCCGCAGCAATCAATCATTGCGCAGTTCCGAGACAACCAATCCATCCCCAAAATTAAATTGACAGAGGCCAGGGGTAAGATAATTAAATCAATGGTGTAACCCCTGCCTAAATAAGTGAACTTCACATCTTCACAGATCCAAGACGATTCACTAACCTCTCCTGTAGCAGTAGTAATACGCATCGGAGGAACCATCCGTGTTACCTTTAAGTCCAACGCCTTAGCCACATAGTCCGCCACAAATGAATGTGTAGCTCCCGAATCAAACAATACAGATAAATCAACATTAGATAGAAAAATTATACCTTTAACCAAATTCGGAGCCTTTTCAGTACGTTGCGCATTAGTAGTATAAACTCGTCCCACAGTAGGAACAACAGCAATAGGAGCAGCAGTAGTAGTAGTAGCTGGCGGCAAGGCCTGCAGATTCGCAGCCTGCCCCGAAGGAGATGTACAATTTCTAGCAAAGTGGCCACTCTGACCACATCTAAAACAATTCGACGTACCAGCACCACATACACCTCTGTGGTATTTCCCACACTTCCCACATTGTGGGGTAAAATATCTGTTCGCAGCACCACCACCACCATTATTTCCACCCCTCTTGAACTGACCAGGAGGCTGCCTCACATGCAACCCCCTACCTCTATTATTAAAACCTCCTCTGTTGGTATTACCAGAAGGACCAGGTGTCCTCTTAACATCTTGCTCTTTTGTAGAATCAGATTTCGGATACCTCCCATAAACAGTCTCGACCCTTTTACACTGGGTCACCAAATCAGCAAAGTTTCTCACTGCGGTATTTGACATCCTCTTAGCAATCTTCTCATTCAGCCCTCTTTGAAATTTAGCTGACAAGAATTCCGGAGTAGGTAGAGTACCTCCATAATTAGCAAACTTGACAAGTTCATTAAATCTCGCCACATAGGCATCAACAGTCATCACTCCCTGTACCAGATTATCAAATTCACCTTGCTTAGCCTCCCGAACATCGCGGGGAAAATATTCTTCATGGAATAATCCTTCAAACATAGTCCAAGTAAGGACCTCACCCTGAATAATAAATGGGCGAGACACATTGTCCCACCACTCCTGGGCATCACCCTCCAGCATATAAACAGAATATAACAACTTCTGAGGATCTTGGCATCTCATAACCTGAAAAATCTTGTCCATGCCCCTCAACCAAGCAGTGACCTCCTTTGGGTCCCTTGACCCCAGAAATGCGGGTGGCTTATGTTTCCTAAAAGATATGAGCCTACGCTCATCATCAGCATTATCAATAACTTGCCCAGCAGCCCCAGTAGATTGGGCAACAGATGACGGATCAGGAACATAACTAGGATCCGTAGTAGTATGATGACTAGCCTCACCAGTGTGGTGACTAGCCCCACTCTCCCCCTGTTGAGGAGTAACAGATGGCGTCGGTGTAGGAGTCACCGTAGCCGTATGCGGAGGTGTATCTTCCCTCCTAGGACGACCTCTATCCGCCCTCAACTCAGCCATAAAGGCCTGCATCATATCCTGATTTGCTTTCATCAGGTTCTCAGTCATATTTCTGTTTGCAGCCGTTTCCGCCTGCAGAGCATTCAGTGCTGCAGTGATCGGATCCGGTGGCAAATGACCTGCACCCCGTGCCCCACGGCGACCTCGTGCCCTACTCATGATATCTGTACATGTAACACAAAGGAATGAGCTGATCAGACCCACACTGAGGAATCACATATACATTAATCATAAATAGTTCACAGATAGCTATGACACACAAGATACAACACACACAACAATCAGAGTTCCCTAAACAAAACTGCTCTGATACCATAAAATGTAACAGCCCGTTGTACACCGGTATTGTTAACATTGATTATGATATTAAGCGCAGTTACAATCACAGTGATTAGGTTAATTAAATTACGGGCAAATTTTTCTTTTAACATATTCCTTTTCTTTTTCATAAATACATTTTCCGTAATCAATTAAAACCATACTATAATTGTAAATGCCATTTGCGGAATCATACACTTTCTAACATCATAGATCATTCTTTTTATTCATTTCATTTAAACTCACCATCTTACTCTCATCTTTTACCAAGTTGTAGTCCTTTACGTTGTCTACGCGTGGTTTCAAACCACGTATCATTTGGAGTTCTACCCATCAAGTTATACCCCTTTCTTTTAGTCTAGAAAAACCTGAATTTTCAAAAATTACACTGTGGTAATCGATTACCAGAGGGTGGTAATCGATTACCACCTGTCAAAAATGAGGCAGTAGCCAATTTTTCAATTCCTCTGTTCTGGTAATCGATTACCAGCTCTTGGTAATCGATTACCTCACATGGTAATCGATTACCAAAGGCCAGTAATCGATTACCAGTGCAGACAGTAGCTAATTTTTCGTCCCCTGTTGCATGGTAATCGATTACCATGCTTGGGTAATCGATTACTATGCAGTAAAATGACAGATTACAGCTGTTTTGAGCCCCAAAAAGGGTGTGTAATCCATCCCTAACCCCTTGGTACTCCACATAACACATAATCATGTCCTAATGTTGGCTCTAGGCCCTTCCATCATGCATTTTCCTTAAGTTTAACATCAATTACATCATTCTCAAATAATGGCCATTTGCATGCAATATGGACCATTTTTACAACATAACTCATCAAGACTTCAAGGCTATGAATGTGGCAATGGACAAGTCCCATGCTCACTCAAAATATACAGTTATCCAAGCCATGAATAATAAAACATAACAAGACTTAGCATATGACCATGAACACTAACAAAAGCATGGAAAATGACATCATGCAATATGTTCATGACCTAAGTCTCAAAATACTAATGGTATGCTATGTGCACTCCATAAACTCCTCCAAAAAGCCATGCAATCCATATGCACCGCATGTCCATCCAACGTCCACTATACGGGCTTCTTGCCCGAAGCTCCTCCTGGCTCATAGTGACCTGAAATGTGGTCCCCCAAACACGGGGTGAGATATACGGATATATCTCAGTAAACCAATGGAGCTAGAGGCTCTCTCCACTCCATGGCTCACTAAAATGTATCAAAATGACATAATATGGCATGCAAGTAAAACAATATCACCATCCTCCTGGAGACACCCAAGAACATCCACTCATGGATTCGTGTTCAAGGACTCCATCATATAACTCCCTGGACAGTCCTGGCGCCTCTCCCATGGTTGAGAAGACTCCATGGCAATACCCAACCGGAACTCCTCATGAGCCCTATCCGGCGGACGTCCCACGTTTGGATCATCCTGGCGCCGCTCCCAGAGTCGACTCCACGGCAAAACCCGACTGGCATTCTCACAAGGATGAATCCAGCGGATGACCAAACTCCACTTGTCAACTGATCAGCGACCACACAATTTTCACACAATACAAGCAATATGCATACAAGCACACAAACACATCATGTCATCACTACATCATCCAACCACAACCTTCCTCTAGGTGTGGTGGAGCTCACTAGGGATTAAACCCAAGTTCCAAGAGTTTACCTTAGCACGAGCAACACCGTTCCAAACGTATGCTCCAATTCAACTTTTCTCAAATCCAACCGTGTGAGGCACCCTACAACAATCATTAAATCCAATTTACTCAAAAACTCATTTTTCATCAAAATTCCTCAAATTTTGCCTAAGTTACAAATCCATTTTTTTCACCAAAAATTAACATAGCATTTCTAGCTTACAAACATGATTCTAAGGCCTTTTCATCTAATAGCATTTTTGCATTTGGGCTCTCTATCATCACACATCTAAAATCAAAGCTTTGAACACATATTCATAGATCTATGGAATCAACTATAAAGAGACCACAAATATACTTACAATGAGTAGTATGATCACCACCAAGGCTTCACTAAACCATTTGAAGCTCAAAACTCCAAGAAATCTCCAAGAACACTAATGGGTCGAATCTGAGTTTGCCAAAAACGTGGCCAAAGAGGTGGATTCAAGGCTTCTAGATGCTACCAATGGCTTTGGAAGGTTGTTTACGATAGATTTCAACACCAAAACCAAGCGATTCGGTGGAGAAACGAAGAAATGGGAAGGAAATGGAGAATGGAGGTTTTTGCTCTCTTTTCCTCTCAGTAGGTGCGCACGGGAGAATGGAGGAAGAAGAAGGAAAAGAAAAAGAAAAAGGGAGGTGGGCCAAGTGACTTCGGTCACACGGGTCCCACACGCGATCTAACTTTCACTCCGATAAAAATTCCGATCACAAATCCTTAATCTAAATATTTTTCCAGTCCATAACATATTTTTCTTTCTCCAAAATAACGATAAAAATTTCACACCTATTGGTACACTCACACCTCAGTATTTAACACTAAAAATTCACTATTCATCGATTTTTCCCAAATTTGCCTATTTACTCAATTTTTCGCCCTGATTCCATTTCCAACCTTACTTTTGTCATTTGAAATCTCTAACTCAACATTTAAGCCTCTTAACACACGGTTGGCAAATTACCGTTTTGCCCTTTTTGCCCCTTTTGGCCATAATACTTGGATTTTCACTAATCCATCAACTTACCTTTCACCATATATCATTAAAATACACATTTAAATATTTGAGGTGTTATATCAGGAGCTCGAACAACTGTTTGCCCAAAAACAGTTGGACGAGGCAGATGAAGGAAGGGAATCTGAAAGATCATCTCATGAGGAGGAAAGGAGCGAAAACCCATTCTGGAACTAGAACCAGGAGGATGAAGTTAACCTCGAAATCAATCCTTTTTTGCTAATATTGGGGTGAAGATTGAGATCCCGGAATTCGAGGGCACCACTCATCTAGATGAGTTTATCGACGAGTCACACAGCCAGCCCACGTGGGCGCCTGGGCTGCGGAGCATGGTGGAATGTTATGATCCCATTTGCAAGGTATGGGACTTGGAGTCCTACATTAGTTGTATGGGCAACTAATGTGGGGTTTATAAGACCTTGGGCACTCTCACCCTTTGAACTAGCTTTTGGGATTGTGTATCCCAAGGTTCTTATCACATACTTTCTGTTTGGGCATAGGCTGTCAAGGTCAGGTAAAGTTTCAAGAAGGAAGTCCCTATGGTATAGGTGTTGTCTTAACTTAATGGTGTATATTAGTGCTTTAGTTAATCTTTTACCTATGCTTGTATGTGCAAATATTTCTTCTGCTTGTTATGTGAGAAAAACGTTGGACCTGTTTGTATGGCCACCCTTGATTATGCTATTTAACTAGCTAAATGATGAAATTATGATTGTGTGCTACGGTGGTATTAATAGACTTTAGTATGCATAAGACAAAAATTTTCCCACTGTGCTTGAGACTGCTAGGGATAACGTATCGGGTGCATACGGGGTGTTACATCTATAAATATCCCAAATTCCCCAAAGCAAAAGAAATTTTTTCCTTTTCCCGGGTTGTTTTCAACTTTCTTCTTCTTCTTATTATTTATTTATGATTACAGGTTATTCATGGTGATGTGCTGAAGACTGAGCTTCCTTATTTTGACATATGTGTGGCAAACATTCCCTATCAAATATCTTCTCCTCTCACATTCAAGTTACTCAACCACCAGCCTGCATTTCGGTGTGCAATTATAATGTTCCAGAGAGAATTTGCTATGAGATTGGTTGCTCAGCCAGGTGATAAACTCTATTGTCGTCTTACGGTGAACACTCAGCTCCATGCTCGAATCTTCCACCTCCTGAAAGTTGGAAGAAACAATTTCAGGCCTCCACCCAAGGTCGATTCCTCTGTAGTACGAATTGAGCCCAGAAAGCCGCGTATTGAAGTTAAGCAGAAGGAGTGGGATGGGTTTTTACGAATTTGTTTTAACAGAAAGAACAAAACACTTGGTTCAATATTTAGGCAAAAGAATGTCATCTCTTTGCTTGAAAAGAACTACAAGACTGTGCAAGCATTGAAACTCTCGCAAGAAGGTTCACTGAAGGAAATAGACACTAAAATGGACTTCTCTAGTTTTGGTGACGATCAAGCTATGGAGATGGATGATGATGGAGTAGATGATGATGATGAAATGGAAGTTGACGATGGGGAAGCAGATCAGGTGCAATCTGAGTTCAAGGACAAGGTTTTAGGTGTTCTTAAAGAGGGAGATTTTGAAGAGAAGAGATCGTCCAAGCTCACGCTGCAAGAGTTCTTGTACCTGCTTTCTCTATTTAACAAAGCTGGCATACACTTTTCCTGATTTTAGATTTATCATTTTCTTATTGTTTCCTTTACTGTTTAAATCTTTAGCATTGGGCTGTTTTACAAGAGAGTGGTATCAGATAAAATTGTTCTATACACTAGTTAATCATTTTATTTTGTTGAGCTCATTCATTATGTATATCCGACTATGGAATTATAGCAGTTTTGACTGTTCTTTTATTGCTTTATGAGGATCTGTATGTGTTAATTTTTGTTCAAATGTCTTGTATGTTATAAAAAATATTGATAGTTAACTTTTAACTTTGTCACCCAATGAAAGGTAAGTACGTTAACTTGGCCTATGGATCAATGATACTGCCTTGCCAAGATAAAAAATTTATGCATTACAGGTCAAATAAGTGCCCGTTTGGATGGATTTGTATTCTTAAAAAAATTGTTTTTTATTTTTAAATAAAAATCCTTTTGAGAATTTATATATGTTTGGATAACAACTTTTTAGAAAAGCAAAATTTAAAATACTACCTTTTTTTTATAGTCAGTAGTTAGTTGCTTTTGAAAAAAAAAACAGAAATTAAAAGATAATATTAATTTTTTTTTTTTAAAAGATAATATAAATTTTTAAAATACAATCTTAACCTTATCCTATCATATCATATCTATTTTATCTCTCCTTATCTTTCAACAAAATAATTTTCAACATACAATCAAACTCATGTTTTTCACAATTTGTGGATCCATTTAATTTGACTTTATTTGACCTACTTGAGCAATTGAAGGTGGAGAAAAAAAAAAAAAGAGTTTTCCCTACACGGTTTTGTTAAAAATTTGGAAGGAAGTTTTTTTTTGCTTTTGCAGTTCTACTCTGCTCAAATTTGATGAACTGGTAGAAAAAATTTCGAAAAAAATACCCACCACTGGAGTTGAGAATAAAATCCCTAAAATTAAAATTTTCTTTTTAAAGATTTGCTACAAGCTCATTTGAAAGGTTTGGAGATGAATTCACTAGAATTAATCGTAAAGGACTATGAAAGAAAGAAAAAAATCAGTCAATCCTAGAAGGATTTTGAAACTGTTGTAACAGACTATAGGAATTTATTTTTTTTAGTTTTGTGTTTTACGTATAACAAATGTCTGACCAAAATATTGCATAATATTTTATTGTATAATATTTTATTACACAATATTTTCATTACTCTTAGAAAATTACTTTACGTAGCGGAATTTTTTTAATCCAAAAGCACTCTATAAGATAACATAATGATCGCACCAATACTATATCAGCTGACTAATATGTATCGTGTCTAATCACACACGGTTGAGTTGAGAAGACTTTGGGTTGAGTTATCTGTTTCTTGGGCTGGTGGTGATTGTTGAAGGTGTGATTCTTCCTTGGAGCGATGATCCTGACTGGGGTACCTGCAATGACACTCCGACGCTCAAGTCAGTTTTAATGTCAAGTTTATGTGTATTCTTACTGAATTAAATCGTTATACCTAGGCATGTACCTTTTGTTTATATAGTCGATCTGATGCCGCCTTAGGTAGGCGGTATGACTTCTGATAGGCTGTTCATGGGCTGTAGGTCCAACTGGTGCTTCCATAGCTTTATCTTGGTAGAGTGGTGGCAAGCTGGTGTTGTCTTCTATTTATTTGTTCAATGGCGCGGTGGATCTTCATTAGTTCCTTTGATTGCTTCATTATCTCTGAAGTTATGTTGAAAGGCGGTTCAGGCGCGATGATACCATCACGCCCTTTGATGCACGATTGAGAACATCGCGCCTTGTTCTGTGGATTTTGGCCTTTGATGGGCCTACTGTATTTTATCCAGATCAGTTGCCCCCTAGCTCACAACTTTGGTATTTACAAAGCTGGGATATATATATACATATATATATATATATATATATGTATATGTATATATATATATTATTACGCGCTATATGTCTTGGGTGCGTTCAACTGATGTCGCATTTAACACGCCGAAGAATCATCATTACCTTGCCGCTTAGAACGGTTGATTAGATGTTTAACTGTCAGAAGCATTAAATGCCACTGTAATTACATGGGTGTTTAATGACAATCGTGGGACGTTTTAAGCTTTAAACGTTTTACCTCCCTGCCACGTGCCCTCCTTTTTATCCGTTTTACTCAACACGTTTTAACCTTTTGGGTTTCCTTGCTGTGTCTTTTCATATTTGTACTGAGCTACTTAGTTGGAGGGAAATCACTCCAAGCATTCACCTTTGTTGTGAAAGCTTCTTCTTCAGCATTATATTTCTGGGTTATCTCTCTTGGTGCTGACACGTCGTAAGTTCTTCCGAAGTATAAAGTTAAGGTATGTTTTCTGCTTCAATTTTTTCCTTCGTGTTTTGTTTTATAGTTGCTTTCTTCGTGCATGTGAGCTTGGGCTTGTCTGATAATCGCAAGTTTGTGAATTTTATCAGAATGACCGAACGGTCTGGCTCTACCAGCTCTCCACCCAGGTCCTTACCTAGGTCAAGGTCATTAGGGACCGGGGGATCGTGGCTAACTGGCAAGTGTGCTTTCCCCTGGAAGAAAGTAAAATTGAGTGAAAATTTTTCTTCTTCTATTCGATGCTTTGAGATTGGATCCACGTCCCGAAAACCTAATCGTGGGATAACTAGAACTTTGTCGCAACAAAGTTCATCTCCTTTTCCAAAAAATTTCCTTAAAATGAAAAATCCTATTTTCATATCAAGTGATTCCTCTTCGAATTTTGGGTCTAGCCATAACCCTATTAATGCCCTAGACTCTGAGTTTTCCCCTTCAGTTTCATCGCGCAGTACTTCGCCTTCCATTGCGCGCGATCAGTCAAACCAAAGAAGTTTGAGTCCTCTACCATTAAATGTTATTTACCCAGCTGGGTACCCGTATAAGAAATGGAATTTTGACAACTTTAAATCTGCATTTTCTAATTCCTCGTCTACTTCTCCTAGCTCTACTAATACCTCCTCTTCTGAATCAGATTTCATCTCGCCTCAAATCAAAGAGATCATGGCCAGGTGCGGTGCGGTTGATAAAAAGAAGATGCAGAAGCTTGATCCTGAGGCTACTGGTATTGATGCTCACCGGTAAGTATACCGATCGCACAAGTAATATAATGATAAGAAAAGTTCGTCTGCACAGGGATTGTGATCGTATATCAAATAATCGCTCCTTTTAAGACTGAAGAGTTCAAATAATTGTGACGAATTGTATTGGTTTTGAGAAGAACAAGAATTAAAAGTAAACATATATTTTTGAATTTTTGTTTGCAAATAAGAAAATAGAGATGGATTTTTGTGATTGAAAGAAAGAATTGTAGCTAGAGTGCACTCACCGAATGATCCCCGCTTCTTACTTTGGATTGATTTAAGTTACTCATTTATATAAATACTCAAATAAATATCATCTTAATCTTCAATTGAAACCCTAATCCCTTAGTAATTCCTCATGAAATTAAGCAATGAATATGATAAATAAAACATCTGCAATTAACATACGTCTACCCCTAGTGCGTATGTCAATTGTCATCCTACTCCCTTTCGAGATTAAAACCCCAATATCCCTATTTAGGATCTGAACCCTCAAAATATTATCAACTATTAGATTGATCAAGTCTAATAAAAAGAATAGAAATTACGCACAGAGTAGAGATGAAGATAAATATATAAACGAGTAGAAATAAACCAATCCGTTGTAACAAGGATTCACATAGGGTTTGTGACCCTAACTACAATAAAGAAGACTAGCCTACCATTATCATGGATAGAAATCCAATATTCAACAACAACATAAACTAAAAGAGAAGAAGATGAAGAAGAAGATCAAGAATTTCTCTCCATAACTCTCCTTGGCAGCACGACGGTCTCCTTAGGTCCAGAATACCAAATTTTGTGCTAAGCGTCCTTTTTATAATCATTTTTCTTCATCTTTCCAAAAATTCCCTCATGAAACACGATTTATGGTTTCGCAATCTGGCGCTCTTAACGTCAGTTTCACGCTAAGAGCGTGGATGACTCTGAACCTTGACGCCATCAGCGTGAGTTCCACGCTATCAGCGTGGGAGTCTGATGTTTCACGCTATCAGCATGAGTTCCACGCTATGAGCGTGGAAGCTTCGGGTTCTTCATGCCATCAGCGTCACATCCACGCTAAGAGCGTGGACCTTTACTTTAGCAAATCCTCGTTTGGCTCCAATTTGCCTGCTTTTCCTACAAAATCAACATAAAATACATCATAATCCAATCAAACATTACCAATTAATGCATAAATGACCAATCAATTAATAATTCAATTAATCACAATTTATCAAATAATATATATATATAATTTTATTATTAATAATCTGGAGTATTCCAAAGTATCAAAATCAATTTCCAATAGCACCCATATCGCACATATATCGCACAAAATCATTTTATCAAAGAGAAAATTTATATTATAACTTGTTATCTATCACCATTATATATATATATATATATATATATCTATTACTACTAATTTATAGTTTATTATTATTATTATTATTATTATTAATTTATTATCATTATAAATTACTATTATTTTCCTGGGATATTACATAAACTCAACCTATACATACCATTAACCATGAATGCACAGCCAAAATAACAAGAGTTAACAAATAAAGTTACTCTACCATTCATAGTTGAGAAAGACATACAAGCTTTATCAAGTAAAGATACCAATTTCCTTTTAAGTAAAGTTACTACTCTAACTTGTTTTAGAGTTAGTAATTTACTTGAAGAAAGCACCAAATTTGCAGTTCCAACATGAGTCACATTTGTCTCATCACCACTACAATTTTCCACTATGTCTTTCACTTCTATATCCTCAGTGAGTAAATTCTTATCATTTGTAGTATGACAGGTAGCACCATTCTCCAACCATCACTCAAAAGAGACACTAGACTTTTCATTCTTCATCATTCCAATGAAAGCTTGAGGCTCATGTTAATTAGTTAACATATTAGCCTCATTATGGGTGTATTATTCTTTAACTTATTTGGTAGATTACACTCTGCTACCCAGTGATCCCACTTTTCACAGTTATCGTACTTGTCATTCTTCTTCTTTTGAAGATAGACTTTTTAGCCTTTAACTATGAAGAGGATTCACCTTTTGGTGACTTGGACTTCTTCTGAGGTTGATTGGAATGTGAAACTAAATAAGCAATTAACTTTTGTTGTCCTATTTGTTCTAATCTCTTCCTAGAATAGTTTTGATCCTAAATATAAATAAACCTCTTTAATTTATCTAGTTCACTATGTTCTTTCAGTCTTGAAAGAACTCCATTCAACAGGTAGTTTACTCAATGCAAGATCGACAAAAAGATTATTAGACATATCAGATTTATCATCTTTTAGCTTGTTCCTTATGTTCTCAAGTTTAATTAATTGAATTCGTATTAAATTTGAATTCAAAGAACTTCTCTGCTATGAGAGTTTTTAGAGAGCCCCTCTTGTTTTGGAACTAAGCATTCAAATGATTTCATATCTTTTTCGTTGTAAGAACCCGCACCGTTAATTTAGGAAATTAAATTAATTAAATATGAGAATTAGGAAATAATTTCATAATTGACCCTAATAATTAGGAGAAGACTTAAATAATTATAGTAAGTGGTTAAGAATGCTGAAAGTCGCTTTGCTAACGAAAAGTGCAGATACTGGTTCTGCCCACGGTATAAATGCGTATAGATGAAGTATCCTGGAAAATTATAATAAGTGCATGAATATTCCTAAAATAATATATAGGACTAGTATGTCAAGTCTCAAGTCAAAATAATAAGAACTGGTGCCAGAACTGATACTAGCTATGTAAAAGCGCATACCGGAAAGGTGCTACAAAAAATTAAATAAAAATATGACAAATCCTAGAAAAATGGTTAGGTTCAGAATCCAAAGTTTGGGATTAAAATACTAAAGCAGAACTATTAGCGCTAATACAGTGCGAATAAACTTAAGTGGCCTATATAAGGCCTTGGCACATGATCCTAGGTCACTGTTGGTGCCTTCTACGTGGGAAACCTTGCAGCTGATTAGTGTAAGAACTCGCACCGTTAATTAAGGAAATGAGTTAATTAAATGTGAGAATTAGGAAATAATCCCATAATTGGCCCTAATAATTATTATAAGATTTTAATAATTATAGTGAGTAATAATGCTCAAAGTCACTTTTCGGACGAAAAGTGCAAATACCGGTTCTGCTACTCGGTATAAATGCGTACCAACAAAGTATCCCGGAAAATTATAAAAAGTGCACGAATATTCCTAGAATATTATATAGGACTAGTAAAACAAGTTTCAGGTCAAAATAATGAGAACTGGTGCCAGAACTGATACTGGCTATGGAAAAGTGCGTACCGGAAAGGTGCTACGAAAAATAAAATAAAAATATGATAAATCTTAGAAAAATGAGTAGGTTCATAATCTCAAGTTTGGGATTAATATGCTAAGCGTAGCAATTAGCGCTAATACTGTGCGATTAAACTTAAACCGGTTATAAATAGCCACTTGCAGACAACCCTAGGCTGATACTCAGCCATTCCTACGTAGGTTTGTGTGTGTTGAGCGGATGCCTCTGGTTTTTTCACTGTTCCATTGCTCTTCTTCACCAAAAACCTCCAAGGCACCACTTTTATGAGAGATTATTCTCCTAAACACTTGGTGAGAGTGAGAGTTAGCTTTGGGGCTGTGTTGTTGGCCTTGCTTCTGAGTAGTGGCCTCTGTTTTGGTGGAGTCTAGGGGTTGAGTTGGGTGTTTGGGTTGAGGGCTACCTTGCAAGGGTGTTTCGAGCTTCAAGTGTTGAACTTTGTGGTGAAAGGGTAAACCTTGCTACGCATTTTCATGTTCCCTGTAACCTGCACCTTGGGAGCTTCATAGTGAGCTCCAAGAGCCATTGCTGCTTCTGTTTTGAAGCCTTGGGTAAGTTCCCTACCTTGATCATGAGTTTATGTTAATAAAATAGGTGTCTTGACATGTTTAATGAGTTAAATGGGTAACCAACTTGAACATGAACCTAAAAGTGTATAAAAATGCATACTTGGATGTTGGATTGGATTAAAAATGGAACCTTGGGAGTGATACTTCGCGAAATGCAGAAACTGCATTCTGTCACGAAATATCCGGATATGGATATCCGGATATTGATATCCGGATATGATATCCGGATATTGATATCTGGATATGGGCTCTGAGATATCCGAATATGGATATCCGGATATGATATCCGGATATACCCGCGACATATATCCGGATATTATGGGTTTTCGAAGAACAGTGGCTGCACTGTTCATACAGAAGGCTTGTAAGGGTTTGTGGACCCCAGATTGATAAAGTGGGACTTCTGTAATACTTAAAATAAATCACAATCAAGAGATTAAGGGCTTGTGGCTTTGTGGGAAGCCAAAAGACGTAAAACGTAAAAGGTAAACGTAGTCTTTATGTTTATGATTATGAGCTATGGTTATTGATATGATTGCTATGGAGCTGTTAAGTGCAATGTCTTATAATATGTATGTGGTGTTACGCCTAGACAGGAGGCCAAGGGGTGGTCCTGTAGGCGGGTACAGCAAGGGCTGGTACTGTGTGGGTAATAACGTATTCCTGCACTTTTCTCGGATCAGTAGAATAGTTTTGACACACATGACATGATTATCTTATGCATTGCACTGATTTTGGAACTTATATTGTTTAAATGCTTTTTGAACTTATATTGCACATGTAAGTTAGCTTGGGGTGGAAGATCCTTGAGGACCCCTTGTCTTACTGAGATTTCTTATTAGAGATCTCACCCCACGTTTGGGGCACCATTTCAGGTTCGGGTAATGCTGGGGTTGATACCTCGGGCGACAGGAGGCCGGAGCTGAGTTAGATATTGCTATTTATATGCTGACATGTTCGGATACTGGATATGCCTGTTGCTATTCTGTTATTAGCTTTATGATTATGATGTTGCTGTTGAGACTGCTACTGGGCTTTGTTGCCTTATTTGGTGAGCATGGGGATTGTCCATGCCACATTGATTGACCATGTCTTGCTTTAAGTTCTGTGTTGTAATAATGTATCAGGATGTTGTCCGGACTACTTCTTATAGATCCGTGACTTAGATACTCACCTTATTATTTATATATTGAGGTATTTCAGTTATCTGTCTTTGCAATTTACTTACATGCGATGTTTTTATGAAAATGATTAAGTAATCAACTTGGCTAAGTATAATGACGTCATAATTGAATGAAAGAAAAAGATATTCCGCATTTTAACTAAGCGTGGCTTAATATGATGATATGTTAACAAATCGGATATATACAGGGTGTTACATTTTATGATATCAGAGCACTTTCTAGGAAAAAGCCTGTATGTATTGCAATAACTTAGGATGTTTTGTTGTGAGTCTGTCTTTTGTGTTCTCTCTGTTGGGTTTTGTTGTGATGATGCATATGTGACCACATTGTGTGGGCCTGATCAACTCATTCTTTGTGTAACTTGTACAGAGTCATGGTCCAACCCAGGAGGAACTGGGACAATAATGAGGGTCAACCTAATCCTGTCCTGGCTGCATTGGCTGAGATGCAGGTGGCCCGACATGCTGACCAGGAGGCCATGAGAATGGCAAACCAGGCCATGCTGGACGCCGTCAGAGAGGCGAACAGGAAGGCCACCGAGGATGTATTGGAGGCAAACCGCCTGGTGAACATGACGATGATGAGAGTCATGTTAGAGAAGATGAGGGTTGGTCCTGCTGTTGGCCAGTTTCCTCCGCCACCGCCTCCACCTCCACCTAGTCTTCAGGGAGACAGTCAGAGCCAGATGGGTGATGGCAGTCACCTTACGGGGGCAATGCAGACCGTCCCTGTGCTTGTTGAGGATAGAGACGAGATAGACACCTTCATTTGATGGGCCTTCTGATCCCATTGCTGCTGCTAGATGGCTCCAGGCCCTGGATAAGATATTTAGGGTGATGAAGTGTACGGACCCGCAGAAGCTTATGGTTGCCACTTACATGCTGGAGGGCGATGCCCATGAATGGTGGACAAACACCTCGCATGCTTATGAGATGCAGGGTCATGTGATGACATGGCCATTCTTCGAGGATTACTTTTTTGGGCAGATACTTCCCTTTGGACGCGCAGGAGAGGAAGCAGGGGGAGTTTGACAGGTTGGTACAGGGCTCGATGTCTGTGGACGAGTACCTGGCCAAGTTTAATGAGCTGGTAAAGTTTGCGCATCTTCGGATGGCGAAGCCTAATCCGACCTTCTTGGTTGCTAAGTTCCATAGGGGACTTAGTGAGTTGATTGCAGATCACATTGCTGGAGCTGCATCCAGAGACTTTGGTACACTGGTACAGCACTGTAAGGACATAGAGGATGTCTGCATTACGAGTAAGGCCAAGCGGGCCAAGGTTGAGGAGACGAAGGGAACGGACAGTTCCACTTCCTGGAAAGACAGAAAGTTTGATGGAAAGGGCAAGGGAAAGCACTCGGCTGCTAGGAAGCGCCTGGTCAGTTCAAGAAGACTTCTATGCATGGGAGTGCAGCGAGACCTCCCCCTCCCAGATGTACGGGATGCGGGAGGATCATTTGGGGCCGTGTGCTATTGGCCAGACTATTTGTTTCAAGTGTCGCAAGGAGGGCCATTATGCTAGATATTTTCCATCGTCGACGGCGAGAGCTGCTACAGTTTAGGCAGTTCCACTTCATATGGTTCCCCTCCAACCACTAGCGGCACCTGCTATGCCACCTGCCACAGGGGGATTTTATACCTTGGATCATCAGCAGTCGGACCGAGCTCCGAACCCTGTGAGAGGTACTATTACAGTTGGTGGATCCCCTGTTGATGTGTTGTTTGATTCCAGGGCTAAGCATTCATTCATTGCTACCCCGATTGCTGTGGGGCTTGAGTTGCCCATGTCTGTGCTTTCTCTAACGTTGCGGGTGCCCACCGCCACCGGAGAAAGGTGTGATTCTACCACTGTTCATCGCGATGTGGCATTTCAGTGGGATGGCCGTGAGTTCTCAGTGGATCTGATAGAATTGCCTATGGCCAATCTTGAGATTATTCTGGGCATGGATTGGTTGTCCAGAAACTGTGCATTGATTAAATGTTGTGCCAAGAGAGTGGTGATGTCTCCGTGTGGGTCCACATCTAGTTCCTCACCATTCATTTCAGTCCTGCAGGCTAGGAGGGCCTTGAGAGCAGGGGCATTTGGCTATGTCATGTTGGGAGGTTTGGTGAGTGGGACACAGGAGGATCTCACTGGCATTCCTGTGGTGGGGGAATTCCTCAAGGTGTTTCCTGAGGAGATTCCTGAGTTTCCACCACAGAGGGAGATAGAGTTCTCCATAGATCTATTGCCTGGTGTGGGGCTTATTTTATTAGCTCCATATCAGATGTCGCCACCGGAGTTAGCTGAGTTAAAGAAACACATTGAGGACCTTTCGGGGAAAGGCTTCATTCGGCCGAGTGTGTCTCCATGGGGAGCACCGGTCATATTTGTGAAAAATAAAGATGGGACCATGTGATTGTGAACTGACTATCGACAGTAGAACAAGGTGACAATCAAGAACAAGTATCCCCTTCCACCAATTGATGATCTATTGGATCAGCTTAAGGGTTCTTGTGTGTATTCGTATATTGATCTCCGGTCCGGATACCATCAGATCCGGGTGAAGATGGAGGATGTCCCGAAGATCGCATTTCGTTCGAGATACGGTCACTATGAGTATCTGGTGATTCCGTTTGGACTCACCAATGCACCTACAGTGTTCATGGACTACATGAATAGGATTTTATAGCCATACCTGGATCAGTTTGTGATCGTCTTTATTGACGACATATTGATATACTCCAAGACTGAGGAGGAACATGCTGAGCACTTGAAGATTGTGTTGCAAGTGCTGAAGGAGAAAAAGCTATATGCTAAGCCTTCAAAATATGAGTTTTGACTCAAGTCAGTGAATTTTCTAGGTCATGTGATATCTCTAGAGGGAGTTGTAGTTGATCCGAACAAGATAGAGGCCGTACTAGATTGGGAGAGGCCTAAGACGGTTACCGAGGTGAGGATTTTTCTGGGTTTGGCCAGTTACTACAGGAGGTTCATAAAGGGATTCTCCATGCTGGTCTTACCTTTGACTCGCCTCACTCGGAATGAGAGTCCATTTGTGTGGACTCACGAGTGTGAGGAATGCTTTCAGGAGTTGAAGGAGAGACTGACTACTGCACCTGTGTTGGTCCTTCCTGATCCTGCTGAGGAAGTTGAGTTGTACACTGACGCCTCCGGAAAGGGGCTGGGCTGTGTGTTGATGCAGTTGGGTAGAGTGATTATTTATGCTTCGAGGAAGTTGAGGCCTCATGAGGAGAACTACCCGACTCATGACTTAGAGTTGGCTGCTATTGTGTTTGCTTTCAAGATTTGGAGGCATCATCTCTATGGCATGAAATTTGTTGTGTTCAGTGATCACGAGAGTTTAAAGTACCTGTTCGATCAGAAGGAGCTGAACATGAGACAACGGAGATGGATGGAATATTTGAAGGACTACGACTTTGAGTTGAAGTACCATCCTGGCAAGGCCAATGTGGTAGCTAATGCTTTGAGTCGGAAAACTGTGAGTCTATCCAGTTTGACCATGGACTACGATATCATTGAGCAGTTTTGAGATCTGACAATGACCTCTTTGTTTCGGGGTGCACTTCTTGAAATGGAAACCGTGCAAGTTGAAAATGAGCTAATGGAGAAGATTAAAGAGGTGCAAGTGCAGAAAGAGTGCCTCAATTATATGAAAAAGCAAGATGGTGTGTCTTGGAATGAGGATGGGTTGTTGACCTTCCAGAAGAGGATTGTGGTTCCTCGAGGTCCTTTGACTATTGAGCGATGACTGAGGCTCATAAGGGCCAGTTTACGGTCCACCCTTGTGCTACAAAGATGTATCAGGACTTGAAGAGAAAATATTGGTGGTCGGGTATGAAGAAGGACATAGCGATGTTTGTGTCCAAATGTCTAGTTTGCCAGAAGGTAAAGATAGAACACCAGAAGCCGTCTGGTAAACTTCAACCTCTTGAGATTCTGGAATGGAAATGGGATAACATTTCCATGGACTTCGTGGTGGGTTTGCCGAAGACTCAGGCTGGTTATGACTCTATTTGGGTCATCGTGGACAGATTGACCAAGTCTGCCCATTTTCTTCTAGTGAAGGTGAGCTTCACTACTGAGAAGTTGGCTCGACTATATGTTCGCGAGATCGTGAGGCTTCACGAGGTGCCCGAGAGTTTCATCAGTGATAGGGAACCGAAGTTCACATCTCGGTTTTGGGAGGCGCTGCAGGAGGCTTTTGGTACACAGTTGAGAATGAGTACAACCTATCACCCTTAGACTGAAGGAAAGACTAAGCAGACCATCCAGACCTTGGAGGACATGTTTAGGGCTTGCATCTTGGAGCAGGGTTCAGCATGGAATAGGTACCTACCATTGGTGGAATTTTCGTACAACAACAGTTTCCATGCTAGCCTGGGCATGACACCCTACGAGGCGTTGTATGGTAGGAGGTGTCGGACTCCTACCTGCTGGTCTGAGGTTGGAGATAAGGAGCTTTTTGGCTTGGACTTTGTCCAAGATACCACCCAGCAGATTCAGTTGATCCGTGAAGAGCTGAAGCAGACGCAGAATCGCCAAAAGAGCTACTATGATGTTAAGCATCGTCCACTGGAGTTCAGTGAGGGTGAGTACGTGTTCGTGAGACTTTTACCTATCACGGTGTTGGTCGGGCCCTCGGAGTGAGGAAGCTTAGCCCATGGTTTATTGGGCCATACCAGATCCTTGGTAGAGTAGGACCTATTGCCTACCGGCTTGCCTTGCCTCCGAACTTGGCCAACATCCACGATGTGTTTCACATGTCTCAGCTTCGGAGATATATTGCGAATCCTTCGCACGTGGTGCAACCGAATGATATGGAGGTTCGGGAGAACCTAAAGACTCCCGTCAGACCACTCAGGATTCTCGATCGAGGCGAGAAGCAGCTGAAAAGCAAGACCATTTCGATGGTCAAAGTGTAGTGGACTGGACGAACTCCTGAGGAGTGCACTTGGAAGCGAGAGGATGAGCTTCTCCAGCAGCACCCTGAGTTTCAGGACAGGTATGTTTCTGATTTTGAGGACAAAATCCTTAAAAAGGTGGGGTTAATGTAAGAACCCGCACCGTTAATTAAGGAAATTAATTAATTAAATGTGAGAATTAGGAAATAATTTCATAATTGACCCTAATATATATTACGAGACTTTAAAAATTATAGTAAATGAGTAATAATGCTGAAAGTCGTTTTTCGGACGAAAAATGAGATACCGGTTCTGCTACTCGGTATAAATGCGTACAAACAAAGTATCCCAGAAAATTATAAAAAGTGCATGAATATTCTTAGAATATTATATAGGACAAGTAACACAAGTTTCATGTCAAAATAATGAGAATTGGTGTCAGAATTGATGCTGGTTATGGAAAAGCGCATACCGGAAAGGAGCTGCGAAAAATAAAATAAAAATATGATAAATCTTAGAAAAATGAGTAGGTCCATAATCTCAAGTTTGGGATTAATATGCTAAGCGTAGCAATTAACGCTAATACTGTGCGATTAAACTTAAACCGGCTATAAATAGCCACTTGCACACAACCCTAGGCTGATACTCAGCCATTCCTATGTGGGTTTGTGTGTGTTGAGCGGCTGCCTCTGGTTTCTTCGCTTTTCCATTGCTCTTCTTCACCAAAAACCTCCAAGGCACCACTTTTATGAGAGATTATTCTCCTAAACACTTGGTGAGAGTGAGAGTTAGCTTTAGGGCTGTGTTGTTGGCCTTGCTTCTGAGTAGTGGCCTTTGTTTTGGTGGAGTCTAGGGGCTGAGTTGGGTGTTTGGGTTGAGGGCTACCTTGCAAGGGTGTTTTGATCTTCAAGTTGAACTTTGTGGTGAAAGGGTCAACCTTGCTACACATTTTCGTTTTCCCTGTAACTTGCACCTTGGGAGCTTCATAGTGAGCTCCAAAAGCCATTGTTGTTTCTGTTTTGAAGCCTTGGGTAAGTTCCCTACCTTGATCACGAATTTATGTTGATAAAAGAGGTGTCTTGACATGTTTAATGAGTTAAATGGGTAACCAACTTGAACATGAACCTAAAAGTGTATAAAATGCATGCTTGGACGTTGGATTGGATTAAAAATGAAACCTTGGTAGTGATACTTCACGAAATGCAGAAACTGCATTCTGTCGCGAAATATCTGGATATGGATATCCGGATATTGATATTCGGATATGATATCCTGATATTGATATTCAGATATGATATCCTGATATAGATATCTGGATATGGGCTCTGAGATATCCAGATATTGATATCCGGATATGCCCCCGACATATATCCGGATATTGATATCCGGATATGCCCCCGACATATATCCGGATATTATGAGTTTTTGAAGAATAGTTGATGCACTGTTCATACAGAAGGCTTGTAAGGGTTTGGGGACCCTAGATTGATAAAGTGGGACTTCTGTAATACTTAGAATAAGTCAGAATCAAGAGATTAAGGGCTTGTGGCTTTGTGGGAAGCCAAAAGACGTAAAACGTAAAAGGAAAACGTAGTCTTTATGTTTATGATTATGAGCTATAGTTATTGATATGATTGCTGGTCCCAAAACATATTGTGATACTGTTGTGTTTGGGCTATGAGCTTTGATTGGACTCTTGCCATTGGATTGTTAGCTTGCAAGGTAAGCTTTCGTGTCCTCGGCTTTGCCATTGTTGGTTCCACCATGTCCCATAGGGGGGATGGTTTATATGCATGATGTGGTTTTCGTGTATTGTTTATTGAAATGCTATGGAGCTATTAAGTACAATGTCTTAAAATATGTATGTGGTGTTACGCCTAGACAGGAGGCCAAGGGGTGGTCCTGTAGGCGGGTACAACAAGGGCTGGTACTGTGTGGGTAATAGACGTATTCCTGCACTTTTCTCTGATCAGTAAAATAGTTTTGACACACATGACATGATTATCTGCTGCATTGCATTGATTTTGGAACTTATATTGTTTAAATGCTTTTTGAACTTATATTGCACATGTAAGTGAGCTTTGGGTGGAAGATCCTTGAGGACCCCTTGTCTTACTGAGATTTCTTGTTAGAGATCTCACCCCACGTTTGGGGCACCATTTCAAGTTTGGGTAATGCTGGGGTTGATACCTCGGGCGGCAGGAGGTCAGAGCTGAGTTAGATATTGCTATTTATATGCTGACATGTTCTGATGCTGGATATGCCTGTTGATATTCTATTATTAGCTTTATGATTATGTTGTTGCTGTTGAGACTGCTATTGGGCTTTGTTGCCTTATTTAGTGAGCATGGGGATTGTCCATGCCACATTGATTGACTATGTCTTGCTTTAAGTTCTGTGTTGTAATAATGTATCAGGATGTTGTCTGGACTACTTCTTGTAGATCCGTGACTTAGATACTCATTTTATTATTTATATATTGAGGTATTTCAGTTAGCTGTCTTTGCAATTTACATAAAGCGATGTTTTTATGAAAATGATTAAGTAATCAACTTGGCTAAGTATAATGACGCCATAATTGAATGAAAGAAAAAGATATTCCGCATTTTAATTAAGCGTGGCTTAATACAATGACGTGTTAACAAATCGGATATATACGGGGTGTTACAATCAGCCTCCACTGTTTCATTGTATTCTCTTCTCCATTTTGAGACCAAGGAACCACCTTTCTCCATGAAACCTTTGGCAAAACATCATTGTTGAGTGAGAGTTGGTCTTGTGAGGGGGAGGGGGAGCCATTTCTACGTGCTCATCCACTGTTTGGTTGGTGTTTTGAACTGACTTCACAGTTTGGGGAGAGGGAGAGCTTGTGTCTTATTGGTGTTGATCCAATGAGCCATTTTTGTGGAGCAAGGAACCATTTTACTGATCTTTTTCGTGCTCCCTTAGTGCTAGCACCTTGAAGCTGACTTGAGAGCCCCAAGAGCATCATTCACCTCTATTTTGAGCTAGGGGTATGATCATCACCTTTGTTCTTGAGTTTCCTTTATTAAAAATGAAGCCTTGATGCATGTAATAAACTAAAATTGATAACTTAAAGTTGGGTAAGGTTAAACACACCTAGAAATGCATGTTTAAGCTTCTGGAATCGTTAAAAGAGCAACCTTTGGGAAGGATGTCTCGCGAAATGCAGAACTGCATTCTGTCATGAAATATCCGAATATTGATATCCGGATATGGGGTCTTGTGATATCCGAATATGGATATCCGGATATGTTATCCGAATAAGCATATCTGGATATGATATCCGGATATTCTGGGAATTTCGAGACAGTAACTGTATTGTTCATACAAAATGGTATTTTGGGTTTGTGGACCCTAGATTGATTAAGTTGAACTTTGTGGGAAGCCTAACGACATGAAACATAAAAGGAAAGCGTTGTCTTTATGTCAGATGCTTGTAGAGTATAAATATTGATATTATTATTGGTCTAAACAGATTATGATTGTGCTGTGTGTTGACTTTGAGCTGGTGTGGACCTTGTATTAGACAGTTAGCTTGCGAGGTAAGCTTTCATGTCCTCGGTTTAGCCATTGTTGGTTCCACCATGTCCCATGTGGGATGGTTTATATGCATGATGTGTTTTCATGTATTGATTTTGAGATGTTATTGAGTTGTTATGTGCAAACACCTTATGATATGTATGTGATGTTTCGCCTAGACGGTAAGCATGAGTATGTAGCATCATATAACATGGTGATTCTGTGGGCAGGTACGGCATGGGCGTGTACTATGTGGGTTGTAGACGTATGTAAATCCTGCATTTCAATGGCAAGTAGAATAGTTACAACACACATGACATGATTATATGCTGCATTGCACTTATTTTGGAACTTAAATTATTAAACTGCTTTTGGAACTTATATTGCACATGTAAGGGAGCTTAGGTTGAGACCTCTAGTGGCAGGAGGTCGGAGCTTAGCTGATTTATATGTTGTTATGATGATATGTTTGGATGTTGACATGTCCTTCATTTATTATTATGTTGTTGTTGAGCTTGATGCCTTATTTGGTGAGCATGTGGATTGTCCATGCCACGTTTATGATGTTATGATTTTAGTTTGGTGTTGTATAAACTATCAGGATCATGTCCGGTCTGCATGTTATAGTTCTGTAACAGCCTGTGTTAACCCGATTTGTTAACATACTATCGTATTAAGCCACGCTTAATTAAAATGCGGAATAACTTTTTCTTTAATTCAATTATGACGTCATTAACTTTAGCCAAGTTGATTACTTAATCAGTTTCATAAAATAACGCCTGTATGTAAATTGCAAGACAACTAACTGAATACCTCATATAAAATATTAAAGTGAATATCTAAAGCCACAGATCTACAACACGTAGTCCGGACAATATCCTGATACATTATCCAACTTTAAATAAAACAAGACATAATCAAGTCTATGTGGCATGGACAATCCCCATGCTCATCAAATAAGGCAACAATGCCCAACAATAGTCTCAACAACAAACATCATAGTACTATCTGAAGCTAAAAGCATAAAACAGTAAACAGGATCCAGTATCCAACATGTCAACACATACAACAATACCTAACTCAACTCTAGCCTCCTGCCATCTGAGGTCTCAACCCCAGGGTTACCCTGTGTTAGCATATGGGTGTCCTAGAGACAATCTTTTGATTAAATAAAGGACACTAGATGTAGAACTTTGTTTGTCGCAAATAAATGAAAGCACTATTTATTCGGTTTCATATTGTGTCTCGATATTACTGTTAATATTATATGAACGAACTGGATAAACCCCTTGGAATAGAACAGGTATCTCTTGAGTATCTGTGATGAGATCACGATCATAAGGATTCAAGGATATTGCATGTCTATTCCTAATTATATGTTCCTAGTCTAGAGACACTGAGTTTGGGGATCAGTGATCTCGAGTAAAGACTAGTACGACTTATCTACTTGTATATGGATATAAGGTAAAGACCTCATGAGCTGCAGATATGGAGATATCTTAGCTAAAGTCGTGGGTGGACCTATAAGAGTATAGCTCGCACTGAACAGACCCAAAAAGAGACTCTATGAGGAAATCTCACAGATAGTGTCATTAGAGTAATCTCTTTATGTTTGGGTGTGTCTTTCCTTAGACCAGAAGTTATTACCTAGACTGTGTTCTTGAAGGCATGTTTTGATTGTATACCTCGTCTGCCTGAAACATGGAGACTCATAGGTATACTGTTGGGCGTGTCCTTAAAGGGCACAGGGCTAGGGTAATAAGCTGAAGGAATTCGTCAAATCTCTGTGAGAGATTAGGTTATCTGTAAACCGGAGAAATCGGGATGACATTTACAGGGACTCGGGAATCTATGCATAGTAAAAGAGATCATGAGATGATATGCCTTTAGAGTCAGTAAATTGAAGATTCCCTATTTCGAATAAAGCTTACCCTAAACCGCAGGGGTTGATACATTCCCTTACCCTAGGTTAATGGGAAGATAACCGAGACGAAGGGAAATACATACGGTAACCAAATATGTGCAATAGGTTGATCAAGTCATTAATCTGACTAGTTCTGGGGCAACAAAGCATTGCTAGTGCTCTGTGTTGTCATTAATTGGGTTGTGGGCTTGTTGGGCCCAAGCCCAGTTATGTCAGTAGCTAAGTTGGACCTAATGGGTCACACACTAACACCTTGTAGTCATGATGGACTAGCTTTAAAGGTATTGGGCCTAATAATGTTATTAGCCCAAGAAGCTGTTTGGAAGCCCACCTAAATGGGTGGGTGGTGCATGGAGTTTAGTAATGGGCTTGGATAGTCCAAGCCATTACTAATTAATTTAATTAGTTAAATTAATAATCAAATATTTGAATTTCGAATTTTGAATTTGAAATTTGAATTTTGAAATTTGAATTTAGAATTTGAATTTAGAAATTCGAATTTTGAATTTGAAATTTGAAATTTGAATTTTGAAATTTGAATTTGAATTTGGATTTTGAAATTCGAATTTTGAATTTGAAATTTGAAATTTTGAATTTTGAATTTTGAATTTTGAGTTTGAATGTTTGAACGTTTGAATTCAAGTGTTTGAATTCGAATTTGAATTGGTTTTGAAAAGTTGTTTCATAACAAAAGGATAAGACATGATCTTATTGGAGCATATTCCTTGGATGAAGAAGCATCTTTGGAGGCTCTCCCTTGGCTGTTTGGTGCGCAACTTTTAGGTGATAAGAGTGTTATCTTATCACTTAAAACAAACCTCCATTCAGATTTGGTGGTTGAGGGAATCAGTGGGTGAGTTGATTCAAATTTTGAATGCAACTACTCAATGTATTTGGACCCTTTCTAGGGCTGAATTATGCGCATGAGAACTATATACTATATGATAGTTTATGAATTTAAGTTTAAATTATTTTGAATTTAATATCATGTGGATAAGATTGGAGGTTGTTGGCAAAGTTAGTTTTGCAACAGCTCCACCTTATCACACTGTTCCATGCGCAACTTTCAAAGAAGTTTGAAAGTTTGTTTTTCATTTTGAATGATTGAACTCCCTCCTCCTCTCCAAGGGTGCGCATAAATATGACTTGTTCCTCACCTTAGGGTTTTGTGAAAAACCTAGCCAACTCTCCTCCATCTATGCACCATTCTGTAGGGTAACTCAGTACACCTTTCCAAACAGAATACCTGGCCTCCACCTTCACCACTTGTGCACATAGCAAGCCTCACTGTGGTGTTCATCTGGTGGCTTTCAAGAAAGGGTTCTTGCATCATTGACGAACGGTGGTGTGGATCACCATTAGAGGGTTTGAACCCTTCAAGCCTGACATCTGATCTCCCTGACTGATCAGGCCAAAAACAAGGTAACATCATGCTATCTTAAAGCATGAACCTATGTGTGCATGTATGTTCCGCAGTAAAATTTTTATTTTACACCTTACATGCATCGGCCTTCAAAGGCCAGTTTACTTTCACCCTGAACCTGAAAAAAGCGTCCCCAAACGTGGGGTGAGATCTCTAACAAGAAATCTCATTAAGACAATGGATCCTCAAGGATCTTCCACCCCAAGCTCACTTACATGTGCAATATAAGTTCTAAAAGCAGTAATTTCCAGTATAAGTTCCAAAAGTATGCAGTGCAACAGATATCCATGCCATATGAGTTATAACTATTCTACTGGCCAGAGAAAATGCTGGAATACGTCTATTACGCACATAGTAGTACAAGGAACATCGCTTGCACCTCACCCATAGCCTCACCATGTCGTATGCGTCACATACTCAGGCTTACCATATAGGTGGACCCACATTCATATCATAAAAGCACATTGCATATAAAAGCTCAACAGCATTTCCAAAACATCAAAAGCATGAAACACAACATGCATAAACCATATCCCCATGGGACATGGTGGAACCACAACATGGCTAAACCGAGGAAATGAAAGCTTACCTTGCAAGCAATCAATCCAAGCCAAGAGTCCAACCACTCTCAAAGCCCAAACACAGCAGTGTCACAATCTGTTATGGACCAATAATATATCATTAACCAAAGCTCATACGCATAAGCATAAAAACTATGTTTTTCCTTTTACGTTTTACGTCTTAAGCCTTCCCACCAAGCCATAAGCCCTTAACCCCTTAGGTTCTGACTTAGATAATTAATTCCAGAAGTACCACTTCATCAACTAGGGTCCATTAACCCATAGATCAGTTCTGCATGAACAGTACCTCACTGTTCATCGAAATCCCAGAATATCCGGATATTTCTCGAACACATATCCAGATATTTCACGACAGAATGCAGTTTCTGTATTTCGTGAAAACATCCACCAAAGGTCCAACTTTTAACACTTCAAAAGTGAAAGCATGCATCTTTATTCAGTTTTAGGTTCATGTTATGGCTGGTTACTTGTTTAACCCCTTAACACACCAAGACTTCACCTTTAAGCAACAAAATCTCATTATCAAGGTTGATGACACTTACCCAAGCTCAAGAACAGAGGAAATGATGCTCTTGGAGCTCACCAACAGCTTCCAATATGCAGACTTGTACAACAAACGAAAATGCTACACCAAAGGTTGGTTCTTGTACCCAAAGATCACTCCTTGGATCACCAAAACGCCATGAACAAGGCCACACCCTTAGAACTCAGCAAAACTGCCCTTCCACACCTCTCACACAGCCACCAAACTCAGAAAGGAAACTCACCTCACACTCACAAGGCTACACCCAAGTGTTTACAAAGAGGAAGTGTGGAGAATTTATGAAGAAGAAGAAGAGAGAAAACGGTGAAAGGAAAGCAATAAAATAGTAGCACAAGCTCAGCCACGCCAAAGAGTCACGTAGCAGCTGGTGTGTCTAGGGTTGTGTGCCTTAGTATGTGTATTTATAGCCACATGGGCATTTAATGCGCAGTATTAGCATTAATAGCTACGCAAAATATTTTAATCACAAGCTTTGGAATCTTAACCTACACATTTTTATAAGATTTTTCATATTTTTATTTTATTTTTCGGAGCACCTTTCCGGAACGCGCTTTTCCATAGCATTTGTCTTGAAACTCGTTTTACAACTCCTACATGTTATTCTAGTAATTATCATGCACTTATTATAATTTTCCTGGATACTTCACCGGTAGGCATTTATACCGGGTAGCAGAACCGGTATTTGCGAATTTCGCCCAAAAAACGACTTTCAGCATCATTACCCACTTACTATAATTATTAAAGTCACATAATAATTATTATGTTCAATTATGGAATTACTTCCTAATTATCATATTTATTTAATTAATCTCCTTAATTAGCGGCGCGGGTTCTTACATACACCACACCTTTTTAAGGATTTTGTCCTCAAAATTAGAAACATACATGTCTCGAAAGTCGGGATACTGTCGGAGAAGCTCTTCCTCTCGCTCACATGTGCACTCCTCGGGACTACGTCCAGTCCAGTGCACTTTGACCATCGGAATAGTCTTGCTCCTTAGCTACTTCTCGCCACGATCGAGAATTTTGAGTGGTCCGACGGGAGTCTTTAGGTTCTCCCGAACCTCTACATCATCCGGTTGCACCTCGTACGAAGGATCCGCTATGTACTTCCGAAGCTGAGACACGTGAAACAAGTCGTGGTTGTTAGCCGAGTTCGGAGGGAAGACAAGCCGGTAGGCAACTGGTCCTACTCTACTAAGAATCTGGTATGACCCAATAAACCGCGGGCTCAGCTTCCTTACTCCCAAGGCCCGACCAACACCGGTGACAGGTGAAAGTCTCAGAAACACGTGCACACCCTCACCGAACTCCAGTGGACGATGCTTGACATCATAGTAACTCTTCTGGCAATTCTGCGCCTGCTTCAACTTTTCTCTGATCATCTGGATCTGCTGGGGTAGTATCTTGGACAAAGTCCAAGCCAAAAAGCTCTTTATCTCCAACCTCAGACCAGCAAGTAGGAGTCCGACACCTCCTACCATACAGCGCCTCGTAGGGTGCCATGCCCAGGCTAGCATGAAAACTATTGTTGTATGAAAATTCCACCAACGGAAGGTACCTATCCCATGCTGAACCCTGCTCCAACGTGCAAGCCCTCAACATGTCCTCCAATATCTGGATGGTCCGCTCAGTCTGTCCGTCAGTCTGAGGGTGATAGGCGGTACTCAATCTCAGCTGCGTACCAAAAGCTCCCTACAGCGCCTCCCAGAACTGAGAAGTGAACTTCGAGTCCCTATCACTGATGATACTCTCGGGCACCCCGTGAAGCCTCACAATCTCGCGGACATATAGCTTGGCCAACTGCTCTATAGTGAGACTCACCTTCACTGGAAGAAAATGGGCAGACTTCGTCAGTCTATCCACAATGACCCAAATAGAGTCATAGCCCGCCTGAGTCTTCGGCAAACCCACCACGAAGTCCATGGAAATGCTCTCTCATTTCCATTCCGGAATCTCAAGAGGTTGAAGCTTACCAGACGGTTTCTAGTGCTCAATCTTCACTTTCTGACATATAAGGCACTTGGACATGTAGACCGCTATGTCTTTCTTCATGCCCGGCCACCAAAAATTTCTCTTTAAGTCCTGGTACATTTTTGTAGCACCAGGGTGGATAGTAAACTGACCCTTATGAGCCTCTGCCATAACCTCCTCAGTCAATGGCTCTCGACGGATTACAACCCTCTTCTAGAATAGCAGCAATCCATCATCATTCGAAGACACACCGTCTTGGTTCTTCACATAATCAAGGCACTCTCTTTGTGCTTGCGTCTCTTTAATCTTTTCCATTAACTCATTAATCACTTCTGTTGTCTCCATCTCGAGAAGTGCGCCCCCAAATAAGGAGTTCACTCTCAGGTCTCGGAACTTTTCTATCACATCATAGTCGCTAATCATCAAGCTGGATAAGCTCACGGATTTCCGGCTCAAAGCATCAGCTACCACATTGGCCTTGCCAAGATGGTACCTCAACTCAAAGTCGTAGTCCTTCAAGAACTCCATCCATCTCCTCTGTCTCATGTTCAACTCCTTCTGGTCAAATAGATACTTCAAACTCTTGTTGTCACCGAATATAGCAAACTTCATGCCATACAAATAATGCCTCCAAATCTTGAAAGCAAAAACAATAGCTGCGAACTCCAAGTCATGAGTCGGGTAGTTCTCCTCATGAGGCTTCAACTGCCTCGAAGCATAAGCAACAGCTTTCCCTTTCTGCATCAACACGCAGCCTAGCCCCTTCCCAGAGGCATCACAATAAAGCTCCAACTGTTCCGCAGGATCAGGAAGGACCAACACAGGTGCAGTAGTCAGTCTCTCACAACTCCTGGAAACACTCCTCACATGTGTCCACACAAATGGAGTCTCCTTTCGGGTAAGGCGAGTCATCGGTAACACCATCTTGGAGAATCCCTCAATGAACCTCCTGTAGTACCCTGCCAAACCTAAGAAGCTTCTCACTTCTGTAACCGTCTTGGACCTCTCCCAATCCATCACGGCCTCAATCTTGTTAGGATCAACTGCAACTCCATCAGCAAAAATCACATGACCCAGAAATTTCACCGCCTTGAGCCAAAACTCACATTTCGACGGCTTAGCATAAAGCTTTTTCTCTCTCAACACTTGCAACACAATCTTCAAGTGCTCAGTATGCTCCTCCTCTGTCTTGGAGTAAATCAAGATGTCGTCAATGAAGACGATCACAAACTGATCCAGGTACGGCTGGAAAATCCTGTTCATGTAGTCCATGAACACTGCGGGTGCATTGGTGAGTCCGAACGGGATCACCAAATACTTATAATGACCGTATCTCGAGCGAAACGCGGTCTTAGGGACATCCTCCGGCTTTACCCGAATCTGATGGTATCCGGACCAGAGATCAATCTTCGAATACACGCAAGCACCCCTGAGCTGATCCAACAAATCATCAATGCGTGGAAGGGGATACTTGTTCTTGATCGTCACCTTGTTCAACTGCCTGTAGTCGGTGCACAATCGCATTGTCCATCCTTTTTCTTCACGAAGATGACCGGTGCTCCCCAAGCAGACACACTCGGTGGAATGAAGTCTTTCGCCGAAAGATCCTCAATATGCTTCTTCAGCTCAGCCAACTCCGGTGGCGACATTCGATATGGAGCTAATGAAATAGGCCCCACACCAGGCAACAAGTCAATGGAGAACTCTATCTCCCTCTGCGGTGGAAACTCAGGAATCTCCTCGGGAAATACCTCGAGAAATTCCCTCACCACAAGAATGCCAGTGCGATCCTCCTGTGTCCCACTCACCAAACCTCCCAACATGACATAGCCAAATGCCCCTGCTCTCAAGTCCCTCCTTGCCTGCAGGACTGAAATGAACAGTGAGGAACTGGCTGTGGATCCACTCGGAGACATCATCACTCTCTTGGCACAATAATCAATCAATGCACAGTTTCTGGACAGCCAATCGATGCCCAGAATAATCTCCAAGTTGGCCATCGGCAATCATATCAGATCTAACCAGAAGTCACGGCAATCCCACTGAAATGCTACATCGCGATGGACAGTGGAGGTCAAACATTTTTCTCCGGTGGCGGTGGTCACCCGCATTGGTGGAGAAAGCACAGCACTGGGCAACTCAAGCCCCACAGCAACCGGGGTAGCAACAAACGAACGCGTTGCCCCAGAATCAAATAATACATCAACTGCTGAACCACCAATGGTAACAGTACCTCTGACAAGGTTCGGAGCTCTATTCGACTGCTATCAATCAAGGGTGTACACACGCCCAGTAGCCCGTGGCACTGCTAGTGCCACTGTAGGAACCATCTGCAAGGGAACTGCCTGCACTGCAGCAGCTCTCGTCGTCGCTGACGGGCAATCTCTGGAGTAGTGGCCCTCCTTGCCATACTGGAAACAGATCAACTGGCCTGCGGAACACGGACCAAAATGTGTCTTCCCGCATCCCGAGCATCTGGGAGCAGGAGGTCTCGCTACACTCCCCTGAGCAGAAGTCCTCTTGAACTGATTTGGCGCTTGCTTAGCCGCCAACTGCTTTCCTTTACCTTGTTCCCAAACTTCTTGTCTCTCCAGGAAGTGGAACCACCAGTACCCTGTGGCACCTCAATCTTGGCCTTCTTGGCATTTCTCGCGCTGCAAAAATCCTCAATGTCACGACACTGCTGTACCAGAGCCCCGAAGTCTCTTGAAGCAGAACCAGCAAGGTGACCAGCAATGTCCTCATTAAGTCCCCTACGGAACTTACCAGCTAAGAAAATGGGAGTCGGCCTCGTCATCCGAAAATGAGCGAGCTTAACCAGCTCATTGAACTTGGCCAGGTACTCGTCAACATACAACGAGCCCTGAACCAACCTATCGAACTCTCCCTGGTTCCTCTCGTGTGCATCATAGGGAAAGTATCGACCCAGAAAGCAGTCCTCATAGAACGGCCACGTCATCACGTGCCCGTGCATCTCGAACACCTGGGAAGTGTTCGTCCACCACTCATGGGCATCGCCCTCCAGCATGTACGTGGTGAACATCAGCTTTTATGGCTCGGTACACTGCATCACCCTGAATATCTTGTCCAGGGCCTGGAGCCATCTAGCAGCAGAAATAGGGTCATAGGACCCATCAAAAGTAGGTGACTTATGCTTGCGGAAAGCATTCAGCCGGCGGTCAATCTCATCACGATCCTCGATGAAAACAAGAACGGCTTGCATAGCCTTCGTCAGGTGACTACCCTCACCCATCTGACTCTGGGTGTCCTCCTGATGACTAGGTGGAGGTTGAGGCGGTGGTGGTGGTGGAGGTGGTGGAGGACACTGGCCAACAGCAGGACCAGCCCTCAGCTCCTCTAACATGACCCTCATCATCGTCATGTTTGCCATCCGGTTCTCCTCCAGAATGGTAGTGGCTCTCCTGTTCGCCTCTCTAATGGCATCCAGCATAGCCTGGTTTGCCAGCCTTGTGGCCTCCTGGTCGGCTAGTCGGGCCGCCTGCATCTCAGCCAATGCAGCCAGGACAGGATCCGGTTGATCCTCACTTGTACCCTGGTTCCTCCTTGGTTGTACCATGACTCTACACAAGTTACACAAAGAATGAGTTGATCAGTCCCACGCCATGTGGTCACATATGCATTATCATAATACACACCAATCAGAGAAAACACAAGATAGACACGCAAAGAAACATCCTAAGTTATTGTAATACATACAGGCTTTTCCCTAGAAAGTGTTCTGATACCATAAAATGTAACACCCCGTGTTAACCCAATTTGTTAACATGTCATTGTATTAAGCTACGCTTAATTAAAATGCGGAATAAATTTTTCTTTAATTCAACTATGACGTCATTAACTCACTACAAGAAAACAGGTAATCTGGGGCGGTTGTTTTTGCATTCCGAGGCGGTTTGAACCGCCGCCAATAACCTAGAGAGGCAGTTTCCCAACCGCCTTTGTTAACTCCGCCGCGATACAATCTGAGGCGGTTGACGTCAACCGCTGGAAAATCCATCTGAATCTGAAATTCAAAGGCAGTTATTGTAACCGCGTGTGACATATAATCAGAGGCGGTTATGTTAACCGCGTGAAGTAATTATTCTGAGGCGGAAGAGAGATGGTTATGATAATCACGTGGGAGATACAATCAGAGGCGGTTCTGTTAACCACGTGAAATTCTAATTCTGAGACGGTTATTGAGGCGGATACAATAACCGCTCTCTACTGTTATACAGAGGCGGTTCATTTAACCACCTTTAAACTGCATACTGAGGTGGTTTTTCCAACCGCCTCCTTTTTTATCTTGGAGGCGGGTTTCTGAACCGCGGACATAATTTATATTGCGGCGGTTTGGGCTAACAGCCTCTAAAACAAGTTTTCACGCGGTTGATGAAATCGCCTGTAGTTGTATTTAGAGGCGGTTATGATGACCGCTTCTAATTGTTATACTGGGGCGGTTATTGTTCATTATAAGCCAAATTGTTACACTCTTTTATTGAATCAAACCGCCCTTAAATTATATCCTGAGGCGGTTTCCTGTGTGACCGTACGAAATAATTTTTTTAAAATATTTTTTGGAAATTTCTTTTTTATTTTATTTTCAGTAAATTTTGTTATTTTTTTTTATTACCCTACGTTGTGTGCATTTTTCATTATTTTGTTTCTAATGATATTGTAACATTTAAATTGTTGCATTTATAAGCATCTTTTGTTAATATACATTTTAAAAAAAGTTATACATTTGAACATTGAAATTATTGTACACACAGACACTTAAATGTGTACGTAAAAAAACATATAATAAATAAAAAATGAAAATTCAAAAAAAAGAAAAAGACAATGAAGATTATAATAGAACACAAATATCTGTTATAGCCATACACTATTTAATAATTCATTAAAAGTATCAAACTACCATTACCATGTCTCAAACCTTAAAACAAAACCACAATTGTTTCATCATAAAACAACCTCCTAAGTCTATTACAAAATCCAAAATAGTCTTCAAGGCTGAGGTGGTGGAGGTGGAACCAAAGGTGATGAATCAACATGTGGAGTATGGCTAGCATGAGAAGATCTTCTAAGTCCTGCGGAACCCATATCTCCAACCTGATGATAGATTGAGCATACATTGTTATTATAGAACAATAAAGTGAATGCAATCATGTATAGTCTTTAAAAAAAAAAAGAGTTATGACACCCAGCACTAAGTTGACCACGTAAACAACTTAGATTGATAGAAGAAAAGCTTACCAAATTGGCCTCTGTAAACAAAGAATTGCAAATTATCAACAACATACAAATTAAGCATATTGCATAGTGGAAAAAATGGGAACAACATACAAGGGCGAATGAGAGGGAAGGAGTAGGACTGGCGGAGGATTTTCTCTATTCAGACCAACAAATCCACTCACCAACAAATCCATTCAGCCAATAATATTTGGCTGCAAAAGCTCTCAGTTAGACAATTATGTATATCACAGCCACAAGTGTAAAATTTGTCATGAATATATGTATGCTTAAAGAAAGATACTACCAACCATTATTTGGCAGCCATGCAACAAGAACTGATCATCAACCATTGTCATTTCAGTTAGACAATTATGTATGCTTAATGTCGTTTCTATTTGACATGTATCAGGCACTTGACACTCATGGCCCTTGAATGCAAACCAATGCAATCATATACAAAGAATGACGGGCATAAATATTACTACTAGTCATACTAGTGTTATCCACTGAGAGCCTAATCATTACAGCATACATTATGGCAGAAATTCTTATTCTAACATGTCCCAACAGTTACCTGATTTGATGTCAAATTAAGGGGTAGCGGAGCACCAATATGCTGCATTATTGTGACCATCTGTGTCTTTAGGGTGTCCAGTTCTTCTTTAAGAGAATTGTACTCAGCTTGTGTAGGACCAGAATTGTTAGTAGATGATCCCGATTCACGAGGTCGCTTACGTATTTGAGATGGTATCACTCCAAACCCCATTCCTCTTACGCGTCCCGGGTGCTCCTTCCCAAACGCCCATTCATATGCCTCATCTTCATCAGATACGTCCTCAAATTCTTCCAGTAAATCGTCCTATAGTACAAAATAAACATGATGGCAGATAGGGAGCATAGGTTCTTAATTCACAAATAAAATACTTACATTCTTTTTTCTAGCTTCCTCACTAACAAAGTTGCCATCTTTTTTCTTATGCGAAATGGAAAACATCTCCCCCCTACTAATTTTGCATCCATATTTTTTTTTTCCTAAAGCAATAGGAACATGGTAAACGTTAGTTATGTTCAAAGTGCAGTAGATATAGATAAAGACATGTAATTAACATAAATACCAATTCATGTTTTGTCTTTGCAATAGCTTTGGAACCAAGTGTATGATATATCTTCTGTTTTGCACTATTTCTTGTACTACTCTCACTATATTTCTGCATTGAAACACATTTCACAAAGTAATTTAGGTTAAGTAAACCATCGTAAGAAAATTAAAATATGCCCACAGGGAATTACCTTTGCTTTTTCACTGGTCTTATATGCCAGAAAACCAGCCCTCTGCTCTCTAGACATGCCATCAGGATAATTTTCTATATTTTGGTCCAAACTTGCATTTTTATTATAAAAATCAACACACAACCTGTACCTATTGTCCTTCCATTTTTTACCCATATTTCCCATACAATATGCCTCATGTTGATCAATAGAAAGCGCAAATTTTTTCTACAATTTGAAAATTATAAAAGTTTAATTCATAACAATTTGAATCCAATAAAGGAAATTAAAAGAGCAACTATACCTTGATCAGTTTCCAAGCTTCTTCCTTGTAAGAGATAGGTACAACAGACCACCTATCGTAACATATGGGGAAAAAATTGACATTACAAGCTAGATTTCCCAAAACTCCATGTAGAAGTGAAGAAGCATCCTCAACAGGTTGATTATGTCCGCTCCATGGCACAATGACTTTTTTGTGATCTGCCAGTACCATAACATCCTGTACCCTTAATCTTTCCTCCGAAACCCTTCCTCTATCATCTGCATCATATAAAATTTTGTGATATTTGTTAGTGTAAAAGTAAAAGGCCATAGGCATACAGTAACAACACAAATGACTTTAGTGGCTTAACATATTAAATGGTATACCTATAACATCAACAACCCAATACTTGCTGCATACCCTCTTGACTTGCTGGTATTCAGGTGGTAGATGAGCGGTTTGTTGGGATTCAGCAGGAACTTCATCTCCTTGCTCTATATTTTCTAAACCAATATTGGCTTGCACATTTTGAGTCTCTAATATTCCATGAGTAGAAGAGCTTGTTGAAGTGTTTCTTGTTGAAGTGTTTCTTGCTGTAAATCTCTTTGTTCGTGCCATGTTACCTGAGCATTATGTCCCATATATAGCATGCCATCATATATTTAGCTTTATAAAAATCATGCATTGCCAATACAATTGAAGGAATAATTCAGAATGTTCTTTAGCAAAAAAAAAAATGAATTACAAATATTAAGTCTTAACCAACAAGAACAAACAGGTATGCCCACAACATAAAATAAATCATAGACAAAATAATAGAAAAAAAGTGATCCATGAGAGAACCGATGAAAGCAGGCATAAAAATATGTCCATATCTAAAATATGTCGTTATATGTCCATATCTTCATCCTTATTCGGATTAGCTATCAAATGTGGAGTGTCATCATCTGTGGCGGGTCTTGATAACTGTAGAGCTATTGTGTCATCATCTAAAATTTGGTCCAAGTTTTGTGATGGAAATAAGTCAGTAGTTGTCATGATATCTTCACCTATATCATACAAGTCTCGAGGTTTGACATGGACAGGTATGCTCCAACCCTTCTCTTTTTCATCATCAACATAAAAAACCATCTCACTTTCAGAAGCTTTAATATATGGCTCATCATCCATTTTGTCATCGATATGTATGAGTTTTGAAAAGTTTATTTGGGTAAAACCCAATTTATCTTTTTTATGCCCTCTATGAGTAGTGGTATCGGCCCATTGACATTTAAACAATGGCACCATGAACAAGACATTGTAATTAACCTCAATGATGTCAACCAATTTCCTATAGTAAGGAAATCCTCCACATATCATTTGGCCATCTCTACTACTTGAATAACTTCTCGTGTCAAACGTCCCAAAAATCCCACTATTTTGGGTTTTTAAGTTGGTGTCTCGATCCAACGTTCTGAATTTGAACCCGTTCACATTATACGCACTGAACCTTCTTGCTTGACACAATGGACCTTTAGCAAGGGAAAGCATAATACTTTTGTCTGATTCTGTAATATTGTCAATGTCTTTAGGAATCTACAACAAAAAAAGGTAATAATGTTAGGGCTGTGCTATTTAACTCAAAAACGATTAATATTCTGCACTTCAACTGTTCTATCATATACTCACACGTTGATAGAACCAGTCAACAAACTCTCTATGAACACGTTTATCTATCTCTGCTTGACTTCGATTAGTCCTTCTTTGTTGCCTCTTAAGGTCCCTCCGAAATTCCCTAAATAATTTTCTGAAATTCAAACATCAATCACAATAACTTATTTAACAAAAATAGGTAAGGCTAACTTACTGTAAGTAGCATTCAACAAGGGGGAATTCGTTAGCACATGTCGATGAGCCTATAACCTCTCCATTGATGTAAGATTGAAATATGATGAAGCACCAACTGGTTTTCCTACCTGGGGAAACAATTCCTCAATGCGTGATTTGGGTTGCGTATTATGAGGTACATCATCAACCCTCCCAGGTCGATTCCATCGAGTCTCAATATTATCTAGGTACCTTGAACAAAAGGTCAGAACTTCTTGCATTATGTAGCCTTGTGCTATAGATCCTTCTGGTTGAGCTCTGTTACGAACATATGATTTAAGTTGTCCCAAATATCTCTCAATAAGATACATCCACCGATATTGAACAGGTCCTCCTAGTTTGGCTTCCTGAACAAGATGAACGATCAAATGAACCATTACTGTGAAGAATGACGGAGGAAATAACATTTCCATGTGACATAGCGTGAGCACAACCTCACGTTGCAATTTATCCAAAATTGCAACATTCAATATATTATCGCTCAACTGCTTGAAAAACGAGCATAACTCAATTAGAATTCTTGAAACATTATCAGGCAATGTTATTCGTGTGGCCAATGGTAGTAATTTCTCAATCAATATATGACAATCGTGACTTTTCAACATTCCACTCATTTGCATAGAATCAACATCGATGCATTTGGAGATGTTGCTTGCAAAACCATCTGGTACACTTATATTCCTCAGTGTTGCTAGAAACATCTTCTTCGCTTGATTATTCATTGTATAGATTGCTAAAGGATATTTTCCTTTATCATCTGGCCAAAGGTCATGCTTACAACCCATTATTTTAAGATCTCTTCGAGCATTCAAATGATCTTTTGACTTAGCAGTATCATTAAGCACCGTGTATATGATATTGTCACAAACATTCTTCTCAATGTGCATCACGTCAAGATTGTGTCGCAATAGATTATGCCTCTAATATGGAAGTTCAAAAAAAATGTTCTTTTTTTTCCATTGTTGGGTGTTACCACGCGTGTCTCGGTCAGTAGCACGTCTTCTTTTTCCTCTTCCAATAACATTGGTTTTTTGGCCGAATGTGACATTAATATTCTGCACTTCTTCCAAGCTTCAGAGTCTCTAGGATGTCTCATCATGCCATCATTGTTACCCTGCTTCGCATGCCATCTCATATCTTCAGCAGTCTTTGTTGATAAACATAATCTCTGCAAACGAGGTTTTAGGGGGAAATATCTAACGACTTTTGCAGCGATGTTACGCTTCTTTCTTCCTTGTTGAGAAGATGTACCGTCACCTTCTTTAGCAGGTGGTTTCCATCTAGATTCATGGAAAACCTTGCAACTTTGTAGACTTTCATTGTCCACTCCCCAATACAACATACAATTATTTGGACAAGCATGTATCTTCTTGTAGTCCAGTCCCAACTTAGTAATAGTTTTCTTTGCCTCATAGAACGAAGATGGAATTCTTGCATGTTCAAAAGCATATTTTAGTAGCTCTAATATCATAGTCATGGATTTGTCAGTCATCCCACATAAGCACTTAATATGATACAACTTCACAATGAATGACAACTTAGAATATTTAACGCACCCTTCATACAAAGGTAGTTCTCCATCTCTTGCTAGCTCAAAAAATTCTTCATTTAAATTGACTTCTTCATTTGCAGCATTATGTGTCGTTCCTTCGTCCTCTGCAATATTTTCGCTTGATTGAAATTGATCTTCATTGTCGTGTTGCGTATACATTCCACAAGCATCGTTGATCATGGTAAACATTGGATCTGCATCAACAGTCTGCTCCTGCACACCACATGACACAGGTCCACCACCAACATTACTAGTTGACACAACCGTGGATTCTCCATGATAGAAACAAAAGGTATATCCTTCGGGGAATTTCTTACACAATAAATGACCATACACTGTTTCCTTTGAATGCCATTTTCGAAGACCACACGGTGAACATGGGCATAATATTTTGCCTTCAATTGAACTATGTTGAAAGGTAAAATCAATAAATCCCCGAACTCCTTGCTCATACTCTGCTGAATTTCTTGGTTTTTTTAGCCAAGACTTATCCATTTTGTGTGCTCTGTAAATCAATCATATAATGTTTTTGTCAAAATATTTTGAAAAAAACACATCCACAAATATTTTTTATACAAAACATCATTTATATAATCTTATTGGGCTCAGATACTGAAACCAGATGTTATTGGGCCTGGTGTTAAAGCAGCTTATCCAGATTGGAGTCCGAGTGCAATCAAATCTACACTCATGACAACACTGACTCTCCTCTCAGGGATTATGCAATAGGTGAGGCCTTCTCCACACCATGGGCTTATGGTGCTGGTCATGTCAACCCACTAAAGGGATAGAGATAATACTCTAACAAGCATGGATTTTGCGCATAAAAAAATAGTGCTTTTGCAAACAACAAGCATGGATTTTGAATGTGCACAGAAAAGCAGAACACGAATTAAGACTTAAGAGCACAGAGATAACAATCACAACTAATGAACGAAAATAATCATAGAAAGGAAGGGGGAGAAAAAAGCTTGAGTTTCACAAGCACTTTCACATGCTTTTGAGCATGAATAGTGGAGATAAAAAGTTGGTGCCTCAGTTGGAAATTGATGTCATAGAAATAAATCTCGGAGTATATTTAAACCCATCATAGGCACACAACAATCGAAACACGTTCGAGTTAATAAAACAAAAAAAGGAAAACGAATGAGAGAGGAAAAACAGTAAGAGGAACCTAAATCTTCGGTAATGAGAAGAACCTAAAGCCGAATGGCAACAGTAAGAGGAAAAAACTACAGGCTTTGGTTGCTGCTGTGGAAATTCCTTTCCATAAATTCTCATCTCATCTTATAGCACACATGGTGCTGGTCATGTCAACCCACTAAATATTGGAATAGTTCTTGAATGTGTCACCAACATGTCTTTAAAGTTTATGTTTCTTATTTGTGTTCTTCATCAGATACACAGTTGCATCACATACAACCCTGGCCCTGAGTTTCTGAAGAACAGCATTCGCGTGAAGCCAGATTTAGACGGCCTTGGTGCCCTTGGTGACATTGGTTGGTACTGCATCGGAGCTATGTTGTGGACTGTGGACTATGAATTACAAAAATCAGTGCTTGCATTCCCAGGAGCCACTCTCAATGAAACTGGTGTAATAATCTCATGTGGCTCCTCTTTGCATTGGGAAGATGGAAGATCTGCAAACTTTTATTGTTCTTTCTTAACCTACTTAACCTTTGATGTAACTCTCATATAAATGTAGGAGAAGCTTCAAGCCCTGGCCGTCAGGGAAGTAGCAGCGATCCCCAACAAGAAGAAATATTGATGGGAATATTTTGGGAGGGAATGGAGGATGGACTTCTTGAAGCACAGAATAGCTTTCCTTCTCTTGATATACAGACAACCATGTGTGCTGCCTTAAACAAGGGCAATAGGGTTGCATGGTCGCTGCCAGAGTCAGGGTTACTACTACTACCCCAAGTAGAAAAGAAGATACACATGGACCTATTGAAGCACCACCTGTGATTCAACAAGTATTGGATTGGACTACAGGGATGGTTCCTACCTCTGAGGATCCTTTGTTGCAAGCATTCATGATGATGAACCAGGAAAGTTGTGAATCTGAGGCCAAGAGTAAACTATATTGGAAGTTGAAGGAGGAACACAAAGCACTGTGCCAAAGATTTGAAGAATTTGAAAATGAAAGCGGTGATCAGAATAAAGATAGTGATACAGCCAGCTATTGGAAAAATCAATATGATGAATTGCTTGAGAAACTCAACACTCAATCTGCTGAGTTTATTTCAAAGAAGCATCACAACCTTGATGGTACTGATGATGCCGAAGCAAAGGCAACAAAGATTTCTGACTCAAATTCTGCTTTGATTAGCACAGAGATGATACTTTGCAAAGTATGAGAAGCTGGCTGCTGTTTTGAAGGGAAGGGATGAAGAATTACGGAGGCTTTATGATACTGGGATTGAAGGCTTCCAGAACTCAGAAGAGTTTCAAGATCTGATTAGTACTATATACTTGAATGGACTTAGGGATGGTATCCTTGAAGCACATGCGATCTCACTTGCTCTGGACATAGAGAGAATGATTCCAGTGTTTAAGGAGAATGAGAAACATGCTACTGATGAGGAGGTTACAGTGTTTTGAGAAACATCGCTATCGAATTATGGTTATATCAATGGTGAATTATGGTTTTCAGGACTGCTGATCTGAATTATGATTGTCCAATGGTGAGTTCCTTCTTTCCCCATCTTAATGAAGGAACAATTGTGAACTGTACCAAAAAAAAAACTCCTTGTGGGAAGAACCTATTCTTAATGTGTGATCCTCACGAACTTGTTCTGACTTTGCTCCTTGCTCTTCTTCATCTTTGGCTTGTGTGTTCCTTCAACTATGAAATTTTTTTATAACAAAGACTTGTAATTGAAATAAAATTAGAATTAGGAGACAAATTATGGGTATGACGAGATGGGATTGATTTTTGGATGGAGTGGACTATCAATGAAGGTGGGTATTGTTTAATACCCACATGGACTTTTTCATA
>JAVKPL010012772.1:0-63262 GCA_032173675.1 Gastrolobium villosum
CTGTCACTCAGGCAGGGTAACATGACGGTTAATGAGTACATTGCAAAATTTGGGCAGCTAATCGAGTACGCCAACTTTGATCGGAACATTTACGATGAAGAATGGCAGGTGGAGAAGTTCGAAAGCGGATTACATCCAGAGATCCGTAAACTCATTTTGACGACGGCTAATCGTACACTTCCGGAACTCATCAACCAGAGTCGTCAGGCAGAAGGAATCATTAATGAGGCCAAGAACTTGAACAAGCCACCAACACAATTCCACGGAGGAAACCGAGCAGGCAGATTCTTCAGGACGGCACCTGGTAGGGGTCGAGGCAGAGGTACGCAGTTGCAGGCACGACCTGGAAACTTTAAGAGAAACTTTACGGTGGGTCAATCGTCGACTGGACGTCAGGGTACGACTGTTTGTGCTACATGTGGAAAGAATCACTTTGGAGTCTGTCGCAAGAACAACAATGCATGTTTCAGATGCGGCCAGCAAGGACATTTTGCTTACAAATGCCCCCAGAACGCTGATCAACAGCCTACGCAAGCACGGGTGTTCACATTGGATGCAAATGAAGCGCAGAAGTTTCCCAACCTGATCAAAGGTAATGTCACTTTGAATGGTCACCCAATTTCTGTTATCTTTGATTCTGGAGCGTCTGGCTCTTTTATGGCAAAGCATACTGCCTTGAGAATAGGCATCACCCCAACCCCGTTACCTTATGAGTTACACATCAGCACACCTACTGGAGGATCGTGCACAGCTTCAGAGATCTGCAGAGGTGTTATCTTGCAGTATGAAGGGAACACGTATACAGTTAACTTGGTGGTCCTGCCGGTATTCAACTTCGATGTGATTATCGGTATGGACTGGTTGACGGAAAATGGGATAACGTTGGACTGTCGAGCGGGGAAAGTCGTCGTTCCTGCGAAAGATGGTAACTTTCAACCTTTCTCTCTCATTTCCTTATTGCAAGTTAGAAAAGAGCTCCGCAAGGGAGCGGCAGGGTATCTCTTGTCGATCGAGGCTGAAACCTCGGTTGACAATCAAATTCAGAATGTATCTGTAGTTAGAGAATTCGAGGAGGTATTCCCGGATGAAATACCTCGATTGCCTCCTCATAAGGAAATAGAATTTTCTATCGAACTTGTTCCTGGAGTTGGACCAATCTCCATTGCCCCGTATCGTATGGCGCCGTTGGAACTGCGAGAGTTGAAGAAGCAGATAGAAGAGCTTTTGGCCAAGGAATTCATCAGACCGAGTACCTCCCCATGGGGTGCTCCAGCCATCTTGATTAAGAAGAAGGATGGAAGTTTACGGCTGTGTGTAGATTACCGTCAACTGAACAAAGTAACGGTGAAGAATAAGTATCCGCTACCGAGGATCGACGATTTGATGGACCAGCTGAGAGGAGCCAGAGTCTTTTCCAAGATAGATTTACGATCGGGATACCATCAGATCCGGGTCAAACCGGAGGATATTCCGAAAACCGCTTTTAGGACTCGTTATGGGCACTACGAATATCAGGTGATCCCATTCGGACTTACAAATGCTCCAGCGGTATTCATGGACTACATGAACCGCATCTTCCGCCCCTTTCTTGATCAGTTTGTTATTGTGTTTATCGACGACATCCTGATTTACTCAGCTAATGAAAAGCTGCACGCGGAACATCTGAGGATTGTCTTGCAAATCTTGAAGGAGAAGCAGTTGTACGCGAAATGGTCGAAGTGCGAGTTTTGGCTTAAAGAGGTCCAGTTTCTGGGCCATGTCATTTCCTCAGAAGGTATCGCGGTGGACCCCAGCAAAGTTGAAGCTGTCATGAATTGGGAACGACCCAAGACTGTCACTGAAGTAAGAAGTTTCTTAGGTCTGGCTGGATATTATCGAAGGTTTATCCAGAATTTCTCTCAGATTGTGCAACCTCTTACCCGTCTCACTCGGAAGGATAAGCCTTTTGAGTGGACTGAAGCTTGTGAGGAATGTTTCTTGGAACTAAAGAGCAGATTGACGAGTGCTCCCGTACTCACGATTCCGGATCCTACTCGAAAGTTCGAAGTTTACTGCGATGCGTCGCTGAAAGGACTTGGATGCGTGTTGATGCAGGACCGTATGGCAGTAGCTTATGCATCTCGACAACTTAAGCCTCACGAAGAGAATTACCCTACGCACGATTTGGAGTTAGCAGCTATAGTGTTCGCACTTAAGATCTGGAGGCATCATTTGTATGGTTCGCAGTTTGACGTGTTCAGCGATCATAAGAGTTTGAAGTACTTGTTCGACCAGAAGGAGCTGAATATGCGGCAACGACGGTGGATGGAATTTCTGAAGGACTACGATTTCGAACTTAAATACCACCCAGGAAAGGCAAATGTGGTAGCTGACGCCCTGAGTAGAAAGACACTACACACTGCAACTCTGATGATGGAAGAGCTGAAATTGTTTGAGGCCTTTCGAGACTTGAACTTATCGGTAGACGAGAGAGGGAATAGCATAAGATTGGGAAATATAAAAGTGGAGAATGAATTGATCAGTAGAATTAAGGAGGCTCAGAAAGATGAAGAGTTAGCCCGTGATTTGGTTGGTAACCAAGATGTTGTAAAGGATGAGAATGATGTTTGGAGATTTCAAGGACGGCTGGTCGTGCCGAATGAAGAGTTGAAACAAGAAGTTTTACAAGAGGCTCACAAGGGTAAGTATGCAGTTCATCCTGGATCCACGAAGATGTACCATGATTTGAAGACCTCGTTTTGGTGGCCGGGTATGAAGCATGATATTGCGGAGTATGTATCTCGATGCTTAACTTGTCAGAAGGTGAAGTACGAACATCAGAAACCGTCGGGACTTCTTCAACCTTTGGAAATCCCCGAATGGAAGTGGGACAGTATCGCGATGGATTTTGTAGTTGGACTTCCTCGGACGCGAGAAGGATATGATTCTATCTGGGTGATTGTTGATCGTTTGACGAAGTCAGCTCATTTCTTGCGTGTTAGAACCACGTATGATACAGAGAGGCTTGCTAGAATTTATCTGCAGGAGATTGTGAAGCTGCACGGAGTTCCTACAAGTATTGTCAGTGATCGTGATCCCAAGTTTACATATAAGTTTTGGGAATCCTTTCAAAGAGCATTAGGGACCCAATTGAGGTTGAGTACTGCTTATCATCCGCAGACCGATGGTCAGACGGAACGCACCATTCAAGCATTAGAGGACATGTTACGAGCATGTGTTTTGGAGTTAGGAGGCAGCTGGGATAATCATCTCTCGTTGATTGAGTTTGCTTACAACAACAGTTACCACTCCAGTATTCAGATGGCACCGTATGAAGCTCTGTATGGGAGAAAATGCAGATCCCCTTTATGTTGGACTGAAGTGGGTGAGCGAAGTATGTTAGGACCTGATCTAATTCAAGAAACATCCGAACAAGTAAAGAAGATTCGAGAAAATATGCAGCGGGCTCAGGCCAGACAGAAGAGTTATTACGACAAGCGTCATAAGCCTCTATCTTTCGAAGTCGGAGACCATGTATTTTTGAGAATCACACCTACATCGGGACTCGGAAGGAGAATGGGAGTTAAGAAGTTAAGTCCACGGTACTTAGGACCGTATCTGATTATGGACCGGATTGGAGAGTCTGCATACCGGTTGGCTTTACCACCCAATCTGTCAGGAATTCACAATGTATTTCATGTGTCGCAGCTACGGAGGTATCTCTCTGATCCATCTCACGTGTTACAGCCAGAAGAAGTGGAACTGAAGGAAAATCTGACTTATCAAGTGCAACCGTTCCAAATTCTTGAAAGATCCGTCAAGCGACTCCGTTCTAAAGAGATTCCTTTGGTGAAAGTATTGTGGAACAACAGATCGGCAGCTGAAGCCACTTGGGAGCGCGAGGACGACATTCAGAAACTCTATCCAGAACTGTTTAGCTCTTAAGTAAGTTTATTTTGCGGACAAAATTCCTATTTGGTGGGGAGAGTGTAACATCCCGCATAATTAGTAGAATACGTAAGTACTATATGTTATAGATGTATGTGTAGATTTCGGATTTATGGTTTATGTGTGATGGTTTGCGTATTGGTTGACCTTTATCCTTGGATAAGACTAAGGTAATTAATTAAATTAAATCCTAGGAAGATTCATATGTAGACATGTGAATTTAATCTTATGAGTAATGTGAGTGTGTGTTAGAAGGCCTTAGTGTTTGGAAGTGGGCTAGTGTGTGTGTGGACTTGTTACTATTGGACTTGTGTGATTGGATCCTTTTGTGTGTGTGGCCAATGGCCCAAGGATGGCTCTTGGATCAAGCTAGTTCAGCCCAAGGTTGTGTCCACCCTTATCTCCCCTAAGCCTTGTCCAACTAAGGTGTCTTGTGTATCAAGTAACTCTCACATGGCAAGGGTAATTCCCACTCATTCATGCGCACAAGAAGGTGGAAAATACTTAGAAAAATCTGCCAATTTCCCTCTTGTTGACCGCCACCTCACCTTGCTTATGCATCACTTGAATTCAATTTTATTGCATGGAAGACACATGTACCATTTAGCATGATATTAGGCTGCATCTTCCTTCATTTTGGCGCACATGGGGGGGGTCTTGGATCAGATTTCTTGTGTCACAAAACTGCCTAACTTGTTGACTTGGAGAACCACCTTACACCTCCCATCATGAGGCTGCCATGTGCAGATTTTTGCAAGCTTTTTGCAGCCCATCATGAGCCAAACCTCCCCCTTTCTTCCACATGCAATCAAAGAAGATTTTTGGGGCTGCAACCTCTCATCATTTGTGCACCAAGGACTGCATCAATGCAGATTTTTGGGCTGCCACATGGTTGTCTTGCATGTTGACTTAGTAAACCTCTTACATGTGCTTATGATGCACCTCCTCCACTCCATCTTATGTGCATAGCTTGGTCAATTGTGCAGAAATTTTTCTGACTTAGGACAGATTTCAAATCTGAACATATCCCCCTCACCTCCTTGCATGTGAATAGAGTAATTTAGAAGCAAACCCTTTGCTTGTTCAGCCCTTGTATGCAGCCCCATCCCCTCAAGTAATCAGAATTTTTCATGATGGTTAATCATAGCAACTTTCCCTCACTTTCCCTTTAAATATGCGCATAGGAAGGGGCTGGCCTCATGTACAAGTGCAGCCAACTTCTCCTCCTTCTCCTCACTCTCTAGCCGAACCAACAAGCTTCCTTGGAGCAAGAAGACTTTGCCAAGCCAACTCCCTCCTTCCCTCACCATCAAACCGTGGCCTAGACACAAGTGAAGTGTGAGTTTCCCCTCTTTTCCCTCTCACTGTCCAGCCTTGTCTTCAACCTTGAAACTGTCCAAGCTTGTTCATCCTCACCTTGTATGCGCATAGATCACCATAGGAAGTGAGGACTTGTTGTGAAGAAGAGCTAGTAAGGGTGTGGTGAAGTGTGTGCTACAAGAGGTAGGCCTTGAACTTAGAACTCTTTCATTTTGTAACCGTGTGTGTATGCTTGAATGTCTCCTTGATTATGTGTGGTTTTGGATTCAAGTATGAGCATGATAAAAGTAGAATGGTGGAGCTATTTCATGATGATTTGTATGCATAAAAATCTCATGGTTATGTTTAAGCTCATGCCACTGTTTTCTAGTATGGATATGCCACTGTTTTGAAGAGAAATGTGCCACTGTTTCCCTTTGAATGTGCCACTGTTTTGAAGATGAAATGCCCACTGTTTCGGTTCCTCAAAATCACCATTTTGATGCCACTGTTTCTGCACATATATGCCACTGTTTCTGCACATTATATGCCACTGTTTCTGCACATATATGCCACTGTTTCTGCACATTATATGCCACTGTTTCTGCACATTATATGCCACTGTTTCTGCACATTATATGCCACTGTTTCTGCACATTATATGCCACTGTTTCTGCACATATATGTCACTGTTTTAGTGCTCCCTAAGCCACTGTTTCTGCATAAAAACACCCACTGTTTTAGTCATCATATGCCACTGTTTTTATGCATAATATGCCACTGTTTTAGTCATCAAATGCCACTGTTTCTATGCATAAAATGCCACTGTTTTTATGCATAAAATGCCACTGTTTTAGTCATCATATGCCACTGTTTTTATGCATAATATGCCACTGTTTTAGTCATCATATGCCACTGTTTCTATGCATAAAATGCCACTGTTTTTATGCATAAAATGCCACTGTTTTAGCCATAATATGCCACTGTTTCAATGTCCAAAAACCAAGATTTATGCCACTGTTTTGAAGTCCAAAGTGCCACTGTTTCTGTTCTAAAACGTTCATTGTTTCTGCTGTATGTTTACTGTTTTTCTGCTGTAAAACGTCACTGTTTTCTGCTGTAAAAACGCTGCTGTATGCTCACTGTTTTGCTGCTGTAAACACTGCTGTATGCTCACTGTTTTCCACTGTAAAACACTGCTGTATGCTCACTGTTTTGCTGCTGTAAGACACTGCTGTATGCTCGCTGTTTCTGCTGTAAATAGCCACTGTAAATGATTAGTTGTAATTGATTTAGGTGCGCTTAAGAAGTGAGATACTTCGCTGCTGTTTGGTAATATTTAAGGCACGCAAAGGTAAGTGTCAGGCGATATTGCCTAATGTGACTATTGACTACTGGTATAAAATTGTGACATGATGCTCCATATGCCGTAAAAATATTATGTTCCATTATGATGAAAGGAAACTGCCAAAAATGTGCCGTGATGACTTTATGATTATGAGGTAAAGACGTTATGTGGCAGCATAACGCATATGAAAGGTATATAAGCATGCACCTTACATCATACCGCATTTTTGTACGTTTTGTGTGTGAAAGCATAGCATGGCATGCATGTACCAAGAGCATATAGGTCTTGCTTTTTAGAATAGTTATGTACAGGACCATGTGTTTTGAGCAAGCATCATATAGGCATCCCCAAGGTACCGGGGTATGGGACACTTGGCATCAGTCCGCATAGGCCCACAGTTGGAATCCACATGGAGCTCAGGTGCCAAGGGATATTTGATTCCACTGTGAAGTGCGCGCACGACGGTGCTAAAAGCGCAAAGGAAAGGCGTTATATACGCAATATATGAATATGATTAAAAGGAAAAGGAAAAAGGAACAAGGATATGTTGAAGTGACTGTTTATGATTTTGTGCCTAGTTAATACTGTTATATTACTGGTTTTGTTGCCACACTACTGGGATTATTCTCACCCCTTCGGGGCTGCTATTTTTCCAAAATGGCAGGAGGACGTAAAAGCATTTGAAGGAGTGATGTTTTGCTGTTGATTGCTGATGCGTGGATTATCACTGTTGCTGTTTGTTAATTGGATGACTGTAATGATTAATGTTTTGGTACTCTTGGATGACTGTAGTCTTTATCATCTCTATGTTAGCTTGAACTTTTATGAACAGCGGCTATTTTGGAGAACCTTTGTGAAAAGAAATTAAGTGCTGAAAATTTTTACAGTGCACCTTACGGGTGGTGTTTTTATGAGCAAACGAACTCGGATTTACTATTATTTTATATGCACGCGAGGCCCCAAACGTGCTCTTTCTAAATCACTTGAAATATTTTTTATCGTCCAAACAGAAGTCATAAGAACTATTGATATGCCTTACGGATTTGTATACTGCTTTGTTAGCTCATGTGATGTTAACGACTCTAATTCCGCTTAGCAAACGACTCTCTTGGATGCATACAAGGGAGGGCGTTACAGATCTCATCCCACACTCACTTTCATGACTCTCTCAAGAAGGGTAATATACTCACAACCTCACTACAAACAACTTTGGTGTTGGAACTTTATCGATTTGGAGGCTCAAAAGTGGGGAAAATGGGCAAGAAAGTTTCTTGCCCAAGCTCCCATGGAGGAAACACACGAAGGAGAGGGAGGAAGAAGAAAGAAAAGAAAGAGAGAGAGAGAGGCGTGCGTGAGGAAAGAAAAGCGGAGGAAAACTTAAGTGGGTTTGGTGGGAGCGGGTCTCACACGCGATTTAACTTTAATTCTTCACCTAATTCCAATCACAAATTCACAATCTACATATTTTTCTGGTTCATGACATATTTTTATTTCCTCAAAATACTCATAAAAATTTCATCCCTATCGGTATAATTATACCGTAGTATTTTTACACCGGAGAAATCACTATTCATCAAAATTTTCAAAATTTGCCTATTCACTCAATTTTTCGTCCTGAATGCATTTTCGGCATTATTTTTATCATTTGAGTTGTCCTACTCCATTTTTCATGCCTCTGGTTACGTCTGGCAAATTACCATTTTGCCCTTGGTACACATTTTGACCTCAATTTCAGGATTTTCACTAATCCTTCCCTTTTAACCCACATTATATCATATAAATTCATATTCAATTTTACGAGGTGTTATATAAAACGTAAAGGAAAGACGTAGTCTTTAAGTTGTATGCTTGTGATGCATAATTAATGATATATTATTGGTCCATAACAGATTGTGATACTGCTGAGTTTGGACTGTGAGAGTGGTTGGACTCTTGGCTTGGATTGATTGCTTGCAAGGTATGCTTTCATGTCCTCGGTTTAGCCATGTTGTGGTTCCACCATGTCCCATGGGGATATGGTTATATGCATGCTGTGTTACATGCTTTTGATATTGGAAATGTTGTTGAGCTATTATGTGCAATGTGCCTTTATGATATGCAATGTGGTGTCCACCTATACAGTAAGCCTGAGTATGTGGTACATACGATATGGTGAGGCTGTGGGTGAGGTGCAAGCGGTGTTCCTTGTACTCATGTGGGTATAGACGTATTCCTACATTTCTCTGGCCAGTAGATAGTATAAACACACATGGCACGAATATCTGTTGCACTGCATACTTTTGGAACTAATATTGGAAATACTGCTTTTTGAACTTATATTGCACATGTAAGTGAGCTTGGGGTGGAAGATCCTTGAGGACCCCTTGTCTTACTGAGATTTCTTGTTTAGAGATCTCACCCCACGTTTGGGGACGCTTATTTCAGGTTCAGGGAACCCAGGGGTTGAGACTCCTAGTGGCAGGAGGCCAGAGCTGAGTTAGATATTACTGTGATATGCTGACGTGTTGGATGCTGGATATTGACTGTTATTTATGTTTTATGCTATCTTTATGATATTTGAGTTGAGACTTATGTTGGGCATTGTTGCCTTATTTGGTGAGCATGGGGTTTGTCCATGCCACATAGACTTGAGTATGTCTTGTTTAAGTAAAGTTGTATTAATGTATCAGAATTTTGGTCCAGGCTATGTGTTGTAGTCCTGTGACTTAGATACTCACTTTATATTTATATATGAGGTGTTTCAGTTAGTTGTCTTGCAATTTACATACAGACATTATTTTATGATATTGATTAAGTAATCAACTTGGCTAAGGTTAATGACGTCATAATTGAATTAAAGAAAAAGTTATTCCGCATTTTAATTAAGCATGGCTTAATACAATAGTATGTTAACAATTCTGGTTAATACGGGCTTTTACATGACCCATGTATAGGGGTGTGTATGGGTCGAACTGAACCAATTTTTTTGAAAAATCGAACCGAATTGGTTTAAATATTCGGTTAAAAAATGATTTGGTTCGGTTCGGAAGTAGTACTGTTCGGAACTGGTTCAGGTCAACCCTATTTTGAAATTTTTAAATTTTTTTTTAAAATAAATTAATAAAAATTAGTTTGGTTTGATTCGGTTCAGAAATAGTTCGGTTTAGTTAAAAACGATAGGTTCTTGAACTGATTCTAAAAATCGGTTCGGTTCAGAAATATAATTTAACTATAATGAGTCATTTGGATAGTTTGTATTAGAGTGTATGTTTATTTTTCATATTTTATAAGTTAATACAGATTAAAAAAAAGTATGATAATTATGATGCTATTATTTTAATAATATTTTTTTGATATTACTATGTTCGTAATGAATTAATATTAAATTTTTATTGTTTAATCAAGATATTTTTACAAGTACAAATTTATTCTTTAAAGTATATTAACATATTTTTATTTTTTGTTTTAGTGGAATATGAAATAATTTTATCCTAGAAAACAAAGTTATGTATATCTTATAGAAGAAATATCAATTCAAATAATTATATATTAACTTTTAATTTAAAATATATCGGAACATACAATACAACTTACCTTGTTGTAAAACAAAAAATCATCTTTCACATAAATCAAAGGAAGTATTGAAATCCACCTTATCTCATAACAATCGATCACTGAAATGGCAACCAATGCTTTGATGGTCCTTCCTTCCTTATGGAGCTCACTACAGCTACAACTACAACTACTTGCGCGCCTTTTGTATGTTTTTATGGGCTTCGTTACAAACACCTTCAGGTTTTTTATTTAATTAATTAATTATTATTATTGTTATTATTTCAATATGGGTTTTTATCTATATGTCTTTTTGTGCTGAGGAAACTGTGCATTTGTAAGAAAATATGAGTTCTGGTAATAGAGGTTAACTTAATTGGGAATGCTTCAATTAGGATAACACATGTACTAATTTTGTGTCATTGACTCTATTGTTCAATAATTGAAATGATTTGTATTATTATAAGTGCCGTGCATTGTCCACATTTCAAGCCCAGTGGGCTCGTGTGAGGGGGCATGTTGAGATATATAAAACCATTAATATAGCCTCACCCAACTGCTTAAGTTTTTTGGTTGAATTGGTTCTTTACGATGGTAAATTCTGAATGTGTCGTACTTTGGCTATTTGGTGTTCTATTCGTTGGAGTTCCTTATAATGAAAGAGGGAGATGTTCTGTAAATAGTGTGAGAATGAGAGTGTTAGTTCTGACTTTACATCTTGGTTGGAGCCTGGTATTGTTACAGAGTATTTCAATACTTCGTGGGGATCTCATAAAACTACACTATAGTTGTAATCAGTTTGGGTAAAATAGAGGTTGGTTCAGAAATTGGTTAGGGTGTGTGAGGGAGATATCATCCTTTGGACTGTTTGTAGTGTGTCGGCCAGTTTACACCATGAACTGTAAGTTTGGGATTTGATATTTTTGTGCTGATTCATGAAAGAAAATAAATGTGGCTTTTATAACATTTTTTTATAACCTCAACTACTTGAAGCCTAGCTATAAGTGAAACCTAAATAGCAAAGTATAATCCATAAATAATCATCCAGGTCCAATTCGAGCACATTTGAGGGAAACACAATATAAGGTACCAACTAATTAAATCTTGAACAAATTTAAAATTTGAACGTATGGATATTAGCTATTTTTTGGTGTTCCTGTTCTGAGTATTAGCTGTCACTCAAAGAGCTTTCCTACTTTTGCATGAGGCAAGGAAGCATTGACCTTCAAAACGGTTGTTGTACTAGTGTCAGACACGTCTACGTGTCAAATACCCACCAGACACCTACTTATGCTCCTATTTTGTATTTTCTCTTGCAAGGGATTCAGTGGCCCATAACATATCCCCTTTGCAAGGGATGATACTCGTTGAAGAGTTGCTTGAATGTCAAAGGATGGAATGTCATCCAATATGGATTTGGAAAGTGGGAATATTTGATAACTGTCATTACAACTTCAAATTTTTTATGACTGACTGTTGTGGCCAGTGCTTTTGTTGCTAGTCTTCTTACTTTTTGGAGAAATGCATTTATTTTTCTTACTATCTTCTCAAATTTTTTAGGCAGATATGATAAGAGTCATTGAACAAGAGAAAGTTTAGTTTGTGAACTCCTAAAGTTCAAATCATTATTTTAGTTGCATCCTTTGATAAAACAATTACTTTTTAGAACAGTACCAAAATATAAAACTTCAGATGCTTTAGTTGGAAGGAAACAAAATATATAATATGAATCTTTGTGGTCTTATGTTTTTTATTTATGAAGTTGGTGATGATTGCTCAACAGATGCTCTATTTTTCATAACTTTGATTTTATGTCTGATTTCTAATCTGTCATATGCAGGAAGAGGTTGCTAAAGAGTTTGGCATACCAGTTGAATTACAGAGCATTTGGCTATTGGCAAAGCATAAAAACTATACATATCGTCCTAATCGGCCATTGACACATTGAGGAAGCACAACCTATAAGTTTCTGAGCTTGCAAGAAGCTTTTCCCTATTATTTTAATTATAATTCCCCCTTCAAGCTTCTTATATATGATTTTTCCAGCTCTGACTGTTTAGGTTCTTGCTTTTATGGCAATGTTGGTTTTCTAGAACAAATGAGCTCCTTTTACCCCACATTTATGTTTTTTTGTTGAATCTGTTCTGTGCTTTTTTTAGATTCCATTTCTCAGGCTGGACCAACAGTTGATTCTCTATGTTGGCTTTGTATTTTTATTTCTGCCATCTATGGCTAGTTGTTTTATATTCTCCAATCTTAAAAATGAATAAAAAATGCAACCAAAATAAATAATTTTCACGCTAATTGTTTTGGATCCTGTAGTTTGTTCTTGTTATGTTGGTGGGGGTGATCAATTTTTGGTTAATCATAGCTGAAGTTGTACTATATTTTTTCTCAGTACGATATACATTGGAGGTTGGACAATTGAGAGAGTTTTCAAACAAGGTTCAAAATGCAGAATTAAAATTGTTTTTGGAAGTGGAGCTTGGGATGGTAACATTTGAATTGTGGAAGTTGTATACTACTTTGATAGCATGATAATTGATACTCAAACACAGTAATGTTAACAAACTACTTTATTATTTAGGATTTACGACCAATTGCACCCCCTGACAAGAAAAAGGATGATATATTATTATTCTTTAAGTTATATGATCCTGAAAAAGAGGAGCTATGGTATTGAGTAATTTCTGTATTTTAACATATGTTAGTTTGACATGTATGTATTTCCCTATGATTGCAGTTATGTTGGAAGGCCTTTTGTGAAGAGGCCTGGTAAGCCATCAGAAATCGTGACGAGGTTAAATGTAATGGGTGGTTATTATCCGGATGAAGTGATTGAACTTTATGAGGTTGGTTTGTGTTGTATCCTTTAATATTAATCAGTTGAGAAATTCATGATAATTTTGATACTGTAGCTCATCTATGTATGATCTAAAACTGTATGCTTTTTGTCACGAATTATCCCTCTCCAAAGCTTAAGTTGTTAGGATATGTGAGGACAAAAGAATGGTTTTGTGTTATATTTCTATAGCCTATAGGTACCCTCACACAAGAGAACTTTGTGCTGTAGTAGGGACAATGGATATGTCCACCTACCTTATGCTTAAATTTAACTTTTTATTGTAGGGCTATGATGCCATGTAATGAATGAAATCTCCCACAAGCTTAAGCTGTTTTGTGAAGATACATGTATAATTTTGTATTAAATCTCTAACATCTCTTTACCTACTTCCTGCTGAGCTTGGGTCAGACAGTTATGGTTTCAATTGTTTAGTAACTAAGCTTGTTAGTGATTGATGACCAATAAAGTGCATCATGTTCCACTAAAAAATTTCTGTTTTGATTGAAGTATTCTGCATTTAATGAAAATCTTGTAGTATCTTGGCATTGATTGAAGTTTATTTTATGTTTTGTACAGCACCACTACATGGTTTTTCATTTTGGTTTGATGTTGAATTTAATGGGCCTGAGGATCCTCCAACCCATTGGCAGCAGGTGCAGTATTTTATTTATTTATTTATTTTAATTTCCAATTTCTATAGGTGATTCTAGTTTCATTGTTGAATGATGCGTACATTCTTCTGTCAGTGCTTATCTTAAGCATATTTGAAATTGTTGTATGTTTTCCAATGATGTTTTTAAGATGTATGTGCTAACGATTTTTAAGAAACATAAAAATAAAATAAAAAATATGAAGCAATTTCATAAGAGAAAGAAGTATAAAGTGTTTTAAAAATTGTTAGATGGCCATGTTATTATCATATGATACTTTCCGTTTGTTGTGAAGTTCTTTTTTCCCGTTTGCAAGGCTATGTTATTCTCCTTGAATATTTTCCGTTTGTCGTATTGTTTTTTTTTTTTTCCATTTTCTAGGCTATGTTATTCTCCCTGAATACTTTCCCTCATTTTCTATTTTCCATTTTCAAGGCTATGTTATTTTCAATTTCCAAGTACAAATGTATGAAAAATGACTTTACCAAATATGTATGAGGTAATGTGGAATTTCATCTGCCTGGTAAACTAAGCAAACGATAAACCAAAGAAGATTTCTAAGTAGGTGTTGTCCTTAAAAAAAAACTGAAGTTATTGATCCAAAAGATGTATATATTTAGTTCTCACAAGCACCCGCAACTGAAAGTTTCAAAGCCAAAGAAGAATTCTAAGTAGGTGTTGCAACAGATTTAATTTCAAAATAGCAGTTGATCCAAAAGATGCCTGCACGGATGGACCTTGGGACAGTGTTTGCAATATCTAAGTTCTTGGTCACAATCCCTGATACTAGGCCATATCTGGTGTTGTTGGCTTTCTTAATTGATTCGTTAATGGTCCTCTTGTACATATACCATACTTCATTCAACATTCACCTGTGCAATCACAAAATTATAGAGTTTAATAATAGTGTTGTCCTTAATTTATAAAAGAATTGAAAAAATATAATATTTACCTCAATTTACTCGAAGCCAAACTCAAGCAGTAAATAAGTTCAAAATCAAGAAAGCATAACATCAGAAAAAATGAACTAAACTTTTATTATTCAAAGAGAAGAGAAAGGAATACATCGGTATATTTGAACACCCAATGAGCTTCTCAAAATCTCTTTGAGCCTCCCTGTTGTGCTCGAAACCAGCTGTGTCTTTCATCTCATCAAGTTGGAGTCGTGATTGGAGTCGAGGATTGTCTCTCTCTCGTCTTTCCTCTTTTATTTGTCTCCAATTTAACAAAGTCTGCCTAATATTATCAACATCAATAGAAGTAACTAGTTTATGACTAGTTTTCAAGAATGAAGCCCTTGAAGACTTTTTGGTATCAATTTCCTGCACAAAAATTAAATTCAGTGTCAACACACAAAAAAAAACACAAAAATAATATTAAACATAATAATGAAGAAGAGGGATATTCTTACTACCAAAATTTTCTACTACTAACTTACTACCTATCTAATCACCATTAGATCAACATTTTCTCTTTTTTCAAAAACTTTTAAATATTCTCTCTCTTTGATTCAATGGTGATTAGATAGGTAGTAAGTTGGTAGTAGAAAATTTTAGTAGTAAGAATATCCTCCCTCAATAATGAAAAGGTATAACCAACATACATATAATTTCTTCTCCACAGCTTTGGGCCTCTTGTTGTTGGGCCTCTTGTTGGGATGACCCAACATCACCTTATCAGATTTAAATTTACTTCTCAAATTGACTTTATTCATCATCGCTGCCGAAGAAGAAGAACTACGAGTGGGTTTGTTAGCTTCTTTCATATTACTAATTACTACTTTAGTAGCATTATTAACTGAAGAACCCTTCACCGCATGCTTCTGGGTCGCTATTGATTCTCTGGCGCCGTCAGCGTTCGTCATTCTCACGCGCTTCTGGGTTCCACACTTCAAGAAAGTGGAAGGGAACATCAAATTGTGAAGACGGTGGTTTGATCTCATCATGGGATCACCCGCATCCACCAAGAAAAACAAGAATTGCAGAATAGAAAAACAAGAATTGCAGAATAGAAAAATGGCAAAAACTAGTGTTGAGCGCGAAGGAGAGCTGAAAAGTTTCTCGGGAAAATTGGAGAGATCAAAGGTTGTTGCTTTTGTGTTTTGCTTTTGTGATTTGCAATGTGTGTTTGTGTGTTTGCTTTTGTTGCCGGAAAATTTTACCGTTGGAGTGAGCGGGAAAGGAGCCAGCTTATACAGTTGGAGATGTTTTAATTTTTTTTTTTTTTATGTTTTTATCATTTTCTTTGAGGATGTTTGAGATCATTTTCTTGAATTCTTTTTGGTTTGGTTAGTGAAATCTTTCAGTTGCTAAAGATTAATTTTCCAGGAAAATAGTTTCTGAGAAGCACAAGATTTTTCTGCCTTTTGTTATTTCTTCTGGATATGTCGTTGGGAACTTTGGCTCCAATTTTTTTGTTTAACCAAAATGGTACTTTTCATTTGTCACCATGAGTTGCTTAATCAAATTGTTGGTTTTTCATTGAAAAATTGGTAAACATGAGAAATTAATATACTGACATAAAGTGTCTTGAACCATTCATTTATGACATAGTTAAGAGGGAGATAATGTAAAATTGTCCGTATCCACACCACAGAATTATATTATTCCATGTTGCTGTGTGGAATTAATTTCAAAATAGGATTAACTCAGGCAGTTTCATGCCACCGATACTATATTTTTTCAGTTTAATTTTTTCAAAGTGGGTGAACATACTCTTAAAATTTTGTATTGTCTCTTGCAAGGATTCAGTGGCCCATAACATATCACCTTTCCAAGGGATGATACCCGTTGAAGAGTTGCTTGAATGTCAAAGGATGGAATGTCATCCAATATGGATTTGGAAAGTGGGAATATTTGATAAAAAAGGGAAAATTTAAATTTTTATGCGGAAGAAGCAACCTTTGCCCACCCACCCTCAAACATGTTTAACCCATGAATCATGCAATAGACAAGTTAGGATTTTAAAGTAGATACCTTTGTTCGGATCATTATTCCTGATCAAATGCGTTCTTGATCAATTCTTCAGACTTAAAGAACACAAGTCCCCCAATGGAGAAATATTCACTTTTCCAAAGGATGAATGTATGAATGAATGTTCTTGAGAAAACTCTTCAATTGATGCACAAGAAAGAATCCTAATCTTAAAAATCTATTTCTCTCTTTTCTTTCTTGTATATTTTCCTTTCTTCTCTCTCTTGTATTTTCTGCTCTCTTTTCTCTCGTGTTTTCTTCTCTTTGAACACTATGCAATGAGGCCTATTTATAATAATAACATCTTAATCTATTATGCAATGCAATCTTAATCAAATCTTTGACAAATGATATTTTATTTCTCTTACATGAAATCTAAAAAGATAAAATCTATCCTAATCTTTACGTGATTCAATGCTTTTCTATCTCTTCATGATATCTTCCATATCTTCTCCAATCTACATGCAATCTTCAATTATCTTGAATATTGACCCATGTTTTTTTTTTCACCTCATGATATCTTCCATATCTTCTCCAATTTTCATGCAACCTTCAATTATCTTGAATACTATTTCAAATCAGAATAAATATTATTCTGAAATCACAAACTATCAGCTCATTAATAATTTCAAGACAATAAAATATTATCAATTAAAATAACATTATATTGATTGTAATCATCAAAATATATTTTAAATCAATTAAACAATTGAGGTATAACAAATATCCAACACCCTATACTTGTATACGAAAAAGCAAAAATTAATAAAGTAAAATTTCTTTTGAATACCTAACAAAAATCACGGTCCCCAATGGGGACGAAAGTGGGGATCATATTTTTTATTAGGGATCCAAAAAAAAAATTAGTCTAATTAATAATTTTCAAGCAGAATAATTGTATACGAATAGTGCCAAAACAGTTGTGTAGAATAAGAAATTGGGAGTGTTGATCAAGAGATATTTGCATTTCGCAATGACTGGGGTGCCACTGAACCCACATGTGATCAGGAGATATAGGCACTAGATAACGAACATGACCCATGTATAGGGGTTGTGCATGGGGTCGAACTGAACCGAATTTTTTGAAAAACCGAACTGAATTGATTTAAACGGTTCGGTTTGGTTCAAAAATGGTTCGGTTCGGTTCAGAAGTAGTTTGCTTCGGAACTGGTTCAGGTCGATTCTATTTTAAAATTTTTTTTAAAAAAAATAAAAATCAATTCGGTTCGATTCGGAAACAGTTCGGTTCTGTTCAAAAACGACCGATTCTTGAACTCGTTTTAAAAACTGATTCGGTTCATGAACTGGTTCTTTAAAAACTGGTTCGGTTCATGAACTAATTTTTAAAAAATGATTATTTTAAGTGCAGTGCAGTTCAGTTCATGGTTCGACTATGATTTTTAGTTCTTTTGCACATCCTTAACTATGTCATGCATGCTTATTTCGTTTTGTACAAGGTTTGCTATTGCTGTAGTAAATAACAAGTAAAAAAAATGCAGCATCCACCAATTAAAGATTCAATGTATAATGCATATTTTAAAATATAAACCAAATGCAAACCAAATTTTCATATTAATTCATTCAAAATTTACTCGGAACACAGTAAGACACGGAAGCTATTTGGTCTAAAATGCTCTTTAAATTTGTATCAGTGAATACAATAAATATTCGAAAAGAAACTGTGAGATATATAAATTTTTTTTTAAAGAAAAATGTGGCGATAGGATGTATTAGCATAAAATGTAGAGGGGCATTTATGTAATCTTGCTTGTAATTGTTCAGAGGGGCATTTATGTAATCTTGCTTTCTTTGGATGATTTGTTATAACCGTGTAACTGTTTGTTACACGTGTCCTCTCCTTGCTTTGCTTGTGATACGTGTCGTGTGATTGCTTCTCTGATCTATAAAGCAACACACGTGTATGTACTGAGATTCATGATTCAATAATATCTTCTTCTCGATTCTTCTTCTCTTCTCTCGTTTTCCTTTTCTTCTTTCTTCAACCTTCTTTGATGGTATCAGAGCTCTCTTCCTGAGGGCCTGATACAAGCTTCCAATGACTTCCGCTTCGTCTTCTCCATCACAGTCTGCGACCGGAAACTCGTCCATGGAGAATCGTCCATCTTCGTCTTCTCCGTCACTGTTCAACCATCAGATCTCTGTCAAGTTGACAGAGAGCAACTTTCTTCTTTGGAATCAAGTTGTAGAACCGGTGATAACTTCTCATCAACTCCATCATTTTTTAGTTAATCCTAAAATACCTCTTCAGTATGATTCTGAACAAAATCGCGTGGATGAAGTTGTAAATCCTCAGTATACAGAGTGGCTGCGTCAAGATCAGATGCTTCTCTCCTGGCTTCTGTCTACTATTTCTGAAGATATCCTGAATGAAATCTTAGGAGTTCATCATGCTTATGAGGCTTGGGACCAGATCCACAAATTTTTCCAAGGTATGATGAGATCCAAAGCTCATCAGCTCAGATCTGAACTTCGAACCATTAAGAAAGGTGGTAGATCTGTTGCTGAGTACCTAAGACGTGTGAAATCTCTATGTGATGAACTTAAGGCCATTAAAAGCCCTATCTCGGTTGAGGAACAAACCGAGTTGATACTTGCTGGTCTTCCATCTGACTTCAATGCTTTTGTTACTTCAGTTCGAGCTCGTGAGAATCCTTACACTCTCACTGACTTGAGAGTTGAGTTGATGTCTTATGAAATGATGCTTGCAAGACAACACGAATCTCTTCTCTCCGATTCCATTTCTGTAAATGTTGTGCAGAAGGTTCCTACTGATAAGAAAGATGCTTATGGTTCTGACTTCACACCTAGTAGGCCTCCTCTTGAGGCAGTTCAACTGAATCAGGACCAGAACACAAATAATCAAAGGTCCTATGGTACAAATACTGGTAATAATAGAGGGAGAGGAAGGTTCTTTGCTCGTGGTAACAGAGGAGGAAGAGGCAGAGGACGCACCAATGTGCAATGTCAACTTTGTTACAAGTTTGGTCATGGAGTTCAAACTTGTTGGTACAGGTTTGATGAAAACTTTGTACCTGATCCCTCTCCTCCTGAGACTTCTCAGTTTTTCACATCAACACAGCCTTCTTTTCAAAGGTCTTATCAATATACTCGACCTTCAACTCAGAACCAACCACAAGTTTTACTCACTACTGTACCGTCTCAAGGTTCTACTCAACCAAATTGCAATATTGCTACACAGACACAAGGAAATGGTCTTTTGCCAACTCCCTCCAATATTCATGGCATAGAGTGGTATCCAGATTCGGGTGCTTCTCATCATGTCACTGCCAACTCACACAATTTGTTGCAGAGTACTCAACTCTCAGGTGCTGATCAAGTGTATATAGGAAATGGCCAAGGTTTGAAAGTGGATGCTATAGGTTCATCTTCCTTTTCTTCACCACTCAAACCACACACTCACTTACACCTTCACCACTTACTTCTTGTTCCTTCCATAACTAAAAATTTGATAAGTGTGAGTCAATTTGCCAAAGACAATGGTGTTTATTTTGAATTTCACCCGTTCACTTGTTGTGTCAAATCACAGGGATCTCATGAAGTACTTCTGAAGGGTACTCTTGGATCAGATGGTCTGTATCAATTTCATGGAGTTCATCTTTCTCACAACTCCAGTCAGCAATCAAGTCAACCGTGTCCCTCCAACAGTGTTTTAAATTCTGTTTCTTGTAGTAGTTCTGTATCTCCTAGTGTTTCTTCCACTGATGTAATACCACAGTGCACAATAAATGTTGCCTCTGATGTTCAGAAACCTGTAGGTTCAAACTTTTTGTATTCCCTTTGGCATTGTCGGTTGGGACATCCTCATGTTGATGCTCTCAACTCAGTTCTTAAATCTTGTAATATTCCTATTCCAAATAAAATAAATGTTGAGTTGTGTTCTGCTTGCTGTTTGGGAAAAATTCATCGACTTCATTCATCTCCTTCTACTAAAATCTATGAAAAACCTTTTGACTTGGTCTTTAGTGACCTGTGGGGTCCTGCTCCAGTCAAGTCTACCTTAGGCTTTACCTATTACATGTCTTTTGTAGATGCACACTCACGATACACTTGGATCTATCCTTTAAAGCAAAAGTCAGAAGCTTTAACAATCTTCACTCAATATCAAGCCCTTGTTTCAAATCAATTTCAAACCACTATCAAAGCTCTTCAAACTGATTGGGGAGGAGAATTTCGCCCCTTTCATCAACTCCTAAAACAGCTTGGTATAGCACATAGAATTATTTGTCCTCACACTCATCATCAAAATGGAGTGGTTGAGAGAAAACATAGGCATATTGTAGAAACAGGTCTCACCTTACTCGCTCATGCATCTTTGCCTATTAAATTTTGGGATCATGCCTTCACTTCTGCTGTCTTTCTCATCAATAACTTACCTACAGCTGCCCTACACTTTGAAGTACCTTTCACCAAGTTATATCACACAGCACCTGATTACAAATCTCTCAAAGTTTTTGGGTGTGCATGCTTCCCTTTCTTAAGACCTTATAACAGTCACAAATTGGATTTTAGGAGCAGTGAATGTATTTTTCTTGGATATTCTCCTAATCATAAGGGTTACAAATGCCTTAATTCATCAGGCAGACTCTTTATTTCAAAGGATGTTCTGTTCAATGAAACTAAATTCCCATATTCATCTTGGACTAGCTCCAACTCTTCTTCTTCTTCTAGTGACTCTCCTATACCAGTTTCCAATCTCATTCCTTTATTATCTCCTACCATTGTATCACCTCCTTTGTTGCATCAATCTCCCCTCAACTCCAGTGATTCCTCTCACCATATCTCACCATCACCTCAGTGTACCTCTCCTCTTCCTGCATTAGTCTCATCTTAGAGTAATGACTTGCCATCAGAATGTTCTTCTCCAAACAGTAAGCACAACCCCTCTCAACAGAGTTCTCCTTCTTCAGTTGGTGTCTCCAGGTCTGACTCCACAAGTTCAGGTTCTTCTTCTCACTCTCTTTCTTCACAAACTATTTCATTTAGTCCTTCATCTTCTTCTTCCTCCCTTCCCAGTTCTGGTTCTGAATATCTTCCATCCAGTTCTTTGCACTTGTCACCCACACACTCCATTAAAACTCGCTCTAAAACAGCTCACATGTCTCAAGTTCTTTTAACCTCTCTTGAACCTATCTCCATTAAACAAGCTTTGGCCTGTCCTAAGTGGTTCTCTGCCATGCAATCTGAGTACAGTGCTCTTCAAGCCAATTCCACCTGGACTCTGGTTCCTCTTCCACCAAATAGGGAAGCTATAGGGTGTAAATGGGTGTTTCGGGTCAAAGAAAACCCTGATGGCTCTGTACAAAGGTATAAGGCTAGGTTGGTAGCTAAAGGCTTCCATCAACAACATGGTTTTGACTATACTGAAACTTTTTCTCCGGTTGTGAAGCCTATCACAATTCGGACTGTTCTTACCATTGCCATCTCTTTTGGTTGGAAGCTACGACAGTTGGATGTTAATAATGCCTTCCTAAATGGCATTCTTGAAGAAGAGGTTTATATGTGTCAACCCCCTGGTTTTGAGACATCTAACAAATCCCTTGTTTGCAGGTTACATAAGGCACTCTATGGTTTAAAACAAGCTCCAAGGGCTTGGTTTGACAAGCTCAAAGCTTGCCTTCTGCAGCTGGGATTCACAGCAAGCAAATGTGATCCTTCTTTGTTTATATACAAAAAATCATCTCAATGTGTTTTTCTCTTGGTCTATGTGGATGATATTATCATCACAGGAAGTGACTCTCTCTTCATTCAGTCTCTGATTAAACAGCTGAACACTGCCTTTGCCTTAAAAGATCTTGGTGATCTTGAATTTTTTCTTGGTATTGAAGTTAAGAAAATGTCTTCTGGAGCATTGGTTTTGACTCAAGCAAAATACATTCGTGACTTGCTTGTTCGGGCTAACATGGCTGAAGCAAAGGGCATTGCTACACCTTTACCTTCTGGTTGTAAACTTACAAAGTTTGGTTCTAATTATTATTCTGATCCTTTTCTCTATCGGTCCATTGTAGGTGCTTTACAATATGCAACTCTTACTCGACCTGAGATCAGCTATTCAGTAAACAAGGCTTGTCAGTTTATGTCACAGCCTCTTGAAGAACATTGGGCTGTTGTGAAACGCATTTTACGTTATCTTCGTGGTACCTGTAATCATGGGATGCTACTGCAGCCTTGCAATCCCAGTAATATGTTCTCTATTACAGCCTTTTGTGATGCAGATTGGGCTAGTGATCCTGATGATCGCAGATCCACTTCAGGAGCTTGTGTTTTCCTTGGCTCTAACCTGGTATCTTGGTGGTCCAAGAAACAAACCTTGGTTGCTCGCTCTAGCACGGAAGCAGAATATCGAAGCTTAGCTCTAGCTACTGCTGAAGTTCTCTGGTTAAAATCTCTTCTTCAAGAACTTCATATTCAACTCACTACACCTCTTATTCTTTGTGACAACTTAAGTACTGTGTCACTGTCACACAACCCTGTTCTTCATGCTAGAACTAAGCACATGGAGTTAGACATCTTCTTTGTTCGAGAGAGGGTGCTCTCTAAGGAGATCCGTGTTTGTCATGTTCCTGCCTTGGATCAAGTTGCTGATACACTCACCAAGAGTCTATCTACGTCTCGGTTTGCTGCCTTGAGAGACAAACTCACGGTGGTGGATTCTCATCTTCTGCTTCATCCACCCTGAGTTTGAGGGGGCATATTAGCATAAAATGTAGAGGGGCATTTATGTAATCTTGCTTGTAATTGTTCAGAGGGGCATTTATGTAATCTTGCTTTCTTTGGATGATTTGTTATAACCGTGTAACTGTTTGTTACACGTGTCATCTCCTTGCTTTGTCTGTGATACGTGTCGTGTGATTGCTTCTCTGATCTATAAAGCAACACACGTGTATGTACTGAGATTCATGATTCAATAATATCTTCTTCTCGATTCTTCTTCTCTTCTCTCGTTTTCCTTTTCTTCTTTCTTCAACCTTCTTTGAGGATGTTATCTAATAACTTTAATGAAATTGTGTGAGAAGTCAGAAACTATAAATACAGGTATCGAAACTATAAATATTCGGAAATATAATTTAATGGGGAAGAATATAATGAGTAACTTGGATAGTTTATATTAAACCTTCCCCTAATCTAATATGGAATAGGATATTGTGACACCCAAATAAAGTTACGACCAATGTTACGACCAATCATCTCACCGTTAGATTGGTAGTAGCGATTCGACGGTCCTCGTTTAATCCCTAAATATCCCCTGTTTTCGCTGCTCTCTATCCTTCCCCTTCTCTCTTTTCTCTTCTCTCTCTCCTCATTGATAACCATACACTCTGCCACCTCCCGTGTAACACCCCGTTCTAGAACCGGTTTGTTAACATCAACTTATGATATTAAGCGCAGTTACAATCACATTGGTGCAATTAAAATCCGGTTAAATTTTTCTTTTAAAACAAGCCGAACTAAAATTACCCAATTGCGTGACCATAACCATAATACATTGCGGAATAAAATAATTAAAGCTTAATACCATACTTTCATTTCATTTATTATGGTCTCCATTTGTCCATTATATTATAGGATTTTTCATTATTTACGCGTGGGTTCAAACCACGCTCAAATCGGAGCACCGTAGCCCAAGTTATGAGATTTTTACGAAACGGAATGCTGAATTTCCCAGGACCCCTACGCTCCAAGCGTGGATCCCACGCTCCGAGCATGGACAGTCAGAAGGTGGACGCTCACAGCGTGGATCTCACGCTCCGAGCGTGGACAGTCAGGAGCAAGCACCCAAAACAGGGCAGTTTGACCTACCTGTGGTGTTTTAACCATAACTTGAGTTATACTTATCCAAATTACACAGTCTTGGTCTCTATGGAAAGCTAAGAAAAATATCTACAACTTCCATCAAGACACAAGGGTCCAAATCTATCGTATAGGATACGAAAATTGGACAACAAGACAGGGTATCTTGGCTCTTACTTGAATTTTCACTCAAAGGTTTTCTTTCACCTAATTTACATCATATAATCCTTTCAATACATGAATTCTAGTCTCTCTAGATACTCATACACTAGAGAAGCATGCATATCATTTCATCATATATACATATATCCCATAATTACAACATCATCAGGTTTCAATTACATCATTGTCCTTACAAATTTCATATACATGCCAAAGGACTTAGCTACAAAAGGAACATGATCAAAACAAGTAACCATGTACCAGATACCAATTACTACTACAATGATCATGCACTAAGTCCTCCAATATACATCATGTGACATCAAAATATACATATAGCAATTCTAAATGGCATGCAACTCAAAATGTCAAGCTATCAGGTACAAGCTACTCATGCTTCTTGCCTCGGTCAACTTCATCTCTATCAGTACCTGAAATGATGCCCCACCACACGGGGTGAGATATACGAATATATCACAGTAAACCAGGGGTCCTTGGAGATCACTCCACCCTAAGGTTCACTTTCGATGTACACATAATCATAACAGTTCAACACATTCTTATCAATAACCATTATATGGACTTCCAAGAGAGATCCTCAAAGGGATGTTTCTCTTAGGCTCTTACCACATGGAGATCCACACAGGGCTATTTCCAAGGGAAGTCCTTAACCTCAACCTAGGAACCTCCAAGAGAGATCCACATAGGGCTGTTTCTCTTAGGTTCTTACCACATGGAGATCCACATAGGCCTGTTTCCAAGGGAAGTTCCTACCAATCATCCTCATCATAATACTATCAATCATAACCTCAATCACAATCCTCAACCATTACCTCATTCATTCTTTTCTACCTCTATAACCATTCCTCAATGACTCTTCAACAATCAACGTCAACTAGTAATCATTCGTCAATCACAACATGTATCAATGCATGAATCAATGCATGAGCATACAATTACTATCATAATTACATATCACATCTCATAAACCATCTCTCCTCAACGGAGTATGGTGGAACACTCAATGGGATTAACCCCAAGGTCCAAAGGTTTACCTTGCTCTCCAACTTCCCTCAAAGCTTTCCTTTCCTCAATTGAACACAACCACAAGGGTTGGTCACTCCTCTTGGTTCTCTTGCCTCAACCCTATCAATACAAGGGATACAATCAATCTCTAATCAAACAATAACTTACCATTAAAGAATATCCTTATTTTCCAAGCATAATTTGCTCAAATAACCAACTTTACCAAAATGACAATCTAAACTCATTTCTACCATTTATTTATCATTTATATCATTTTCCATAACATACACTAAGTCTCAATCCTTCTTGAACATAGCCCATTTACTCACATAATCATAAACCCCAAAACACTATTCATCCAAAACCTAAATCATGGATTCTTCATGAAAATAGAGTTCAAAGGATGAAATCTTACCACAAAGTGTTGCACAATCAAGGGGTGATGGTTCCTCAAGCTTCCATGGAGGTAGAAACCAACAAATCTCTCAATTCCTCCAATGGGTCGAAACTTTGGAAGGAAATATCTCAAACCAAAACACTCCCCACCAATACCCAAGCTATGATTGTGAAAGAGGGGAAGATTTGGAGTGGTTTAGGCTTTTGAATCACTCAAAACGGCCAAGGATTGCACAACCTAGGTTTTCCCCTTTCTCTTCTCCTTCCTTCCTTCTTCTTCTTCTTCTCTTTTCTTCTTCTTTTCTCCTCTCTCTCTTTGCGCACGGGTTGGGGTTGGGGAATAAGGGTTCTTAAGTGGCTTGCCACTTAACACAGGTTAAGTGGGTATCGGTTCATCTATCTATTCAATTCCATTAATTACCAAACTTTACCCAACAGTCTGGAATATTTTTCTAGGAATATTTCTACTTCCATTTTTATATTTTGGGTACTTCTGTCTACACCCATTTATACCCCTTAAATTTCACTTTTTACTTCAAAAGTTACCATAATTCACTTAGTTAAGCCTTCTTCTTAATTTTACTCACTAATACATGCTTAATTACTTAATTAAAAATAATTAATTAAATTATTTAAGTTAGGGTATTATAGCCCGCCGCCGCCCATATCCTCTGTCCTGACGGCGCCGCCTTCCTCCGTCGCCGCGCCGCTGCTACATCCCGTGGAGAACTTCGCTGAATACACGAGCTAGGGTTCGATTTTTATAACCAAATTCGATTTTACCATATATACCATGTTCAATTTTTCTGATCTGCCTGATTTACCATATAAGCGTATATTTATCAAGGGTAGGCAGAATATATATTTTAGCAAAACTCATAAACAATTAGTTTAAGAGTCATATTTTTTCTTCTGACATTTCAAAAGTGACATGGAGATGCAGTATATGCATAGTTCATAATTTGTTACTTTTAAATTCTTTTCCTTCGCTTCCACTGATGGATTCAGAAATGAGAATTTTGACTCAGTGATGGTTTCTTAGTTTCTCGTGGCCGATGATGATGATGTAGCTCAGAAACATTCTCGCTCGCTATGACTTTTCAGGTGAATTGCGTTTCAACTATGCAATCTGCGCTGTTTTCGTGCCTTCTCGGTTTCCCTTTCTGCTCTCAAAACCTTCTTGTCTTTATTTGGAATTCTAAGTTTCAATAGCCATTAAATTAAATTAAATATTCTGAAGCAACCAGGGGATATGGGCGGCGGCGGGCGGTGGCAGAGTGTATGTTTATCAGCGAGGAGAGAGAGAAGAGAAGAGAAGAGAGAGAAGGGAGAGGAGAGAGCAGCGAAAATAGGGGATATTTAGGGATTAAACGAGGACCGTCAGATCGCTACTGCCAATCTAACGGTGAGATGATTGGTCGTAACTTTATTTGGGTGTCACAATATCCTATCCTTTTAATATAATGAATCATTTGGATAGTTTGTATTAGAGTATATGTTTAGTTTTCATATTTTATCCAAAAGAGAAATATAAGTTAATACAGATTAAAAAAAAGTATACAAATATGATAATTATGATGCTATTATTTTAATAAAAGATTTATGATATTACTATGTTCGTAATGAATTAATATTAAATTTTTATTGTTTAATTAAGATATTTTTACAAGTACAAATTTATTTTTTAAAGTATATTAACATATTTTTATTTTTTGTTTTAGTGGAATATGAAATAATTTTATCCCAGAAAATAAAGTTACGCATATCTTACAGAAAAAATATCAATTCAAATAATTATATATTAACTTTTAATTTAAAATATATCGGAATATACAATACAACTTACCTTGTTGTAAAACAAAAAATCATCTTTCTCATAAATCAAAGGAAGGATTGAAATCCACCTTATCTCATAACAATCAATCACTGAAATGGCAACAAATGCTTTGAAGAGTGGCACTTTCTTCCTTCCTTCCTTATGGAGCTCACTACAGCTACAACTACAACTACTTGTGCGCCTTTTGTTTGTTTTTATGGGCTTCGTTACAAACACCTTCAGGTTTTTTTATTCAATTAATTAATTATTATTATTGTTATTATTTCAATATGGGTTTTTATCTATATGTCTTTTTGTGCTGAGGAAACTGTGCATTTGTAAGAAAATATGAGTTCTGGTAATAGAGGATAACTTAATTGGGAATTATAACACCTCGGAAAATTAAATGTGAATTTATTTGATAAAATATGGGTTTAAGAGGGAAGGATTAGTGAGAATCCAAGAATTATGGCCAAAATGGGCAAAAAGGGCAAAATGGTAAATTGCCAAAAACGTAAACCGAGGCATGAAAAATGGAGTTAGAGATTTAATATGACAAAAATAATGCTGGAAATGGAATCAGGACGGAAAATTGAGTGAGTAGGCAAAATTGTGAAAAAGTGATGAATAGTGACTGTTTAAGTGAAAGATACTGTGGTATGAGTGTACCGATAAGTGTGAAATTTTTATCAATATTTTGAGGAAAGAAAAATATGTCATGGACTGGAAAAATATGTAGATTAGGAATTTATGATCAGAATTTTTATCGGGATGAAAGTTAGATCGCGTGTGGGACCCGCGGGGCCAAAACCCACTTGACCCCACGCCTCCCTCCTCCTTTTCTTCTTCTCTTTTCTTCTTTTCTCCCGTGCGCTCCCTGTTGGTGAAGGACCAAAGAACCCATTTCCTTCCCTTGAGCCATTTCTTCAATTCTTCACCAAATCACTTGATTTTGGTGTTGAAATCTATTGTAAACAACCTTCTAAAGCCATTGGTGGTACTCTTAAGCCATGAAACCACCTCCATTGCTGCGTTTTGGGCATGGACAGATCCGACCCATTGATGTTCTTGGGGTTTTTGGGAGTTTTTGGATCTCCTTTGGATTGATGGAGCCTTGGTGGTGTTCATACACTAGATGGTGAGTATATTTGTGGTACTTTTGTGGTTGATTTTGTAGATCTAGAAATTATGCTTTGAATCTTTAATCTTAGATGTGTGATGATAGAGAGCTCAAATGGAAAAATGCTATTAGATGAAAATGCCTTAGAATGATGCTTGTAAGCTAGAAATGCTATGATAATTTTTGGTGAAAAAGTTAGGTTTTTAACTTAGGAAAATTTGAGGAATTTTCATGAAAATTGTTATGTGGTGTAATTGAATAATTGAGTGATGGACCATTGGTATAGGTTGATAATGTGATTATATGATTAGTGTGTGTGTTAAAATGGAATTGAAAACCTTGTAGAATGAACCTTTGAGGAATTCGAACCATAGAGGGGTTTGGAGGAAAAATGATGTAAAGGTTGTGTAGTTGAGATTGTATGATATAAAATGATGTTTAATTGGATGATGGTATAGTGTGATATAGTGGAATGAGAAGAAAGAATGTGTGATTCATGATGTATTTGGTAATTTGACCTATAAAAGAGATTGAAGTAAAATGAATGATTACTTGAGATTAAATGATTGATTTGGAAATGGTTTGATAATCATGTTGTGGATTATCTAGGTTGCCTCTTTTGGACGCTTTGGAAGCGGGTAAGCTTGGAGCTTACGTTTGGAGCATGGGCTCGGTATTGAGGTAACCTTTGGAACTGGGGTTTAGCCCTTGTGTGCTCCACCACACCTAGTGGAAGGTTGTGGTTGGATTATGTGTTTATGGCATTGTGTGATTATGTGCTTGTATGCATATTGCTTGGATTGTATGAAAAATTGTTTGGTCACTGGCCAGTTGACGTGTGTTGGTTTGGACATCCGCTGGGTTCGTCCTTTGTGAGAATGCCAGTTGGATATGCCATGGGGTCGACTCTGGGAGCGACACCAGGATGATCCAAACGGGGGACATCCGCCGGATAGGGCTCATGAGGAGTTCCGGTTGGGTTTTGCCATGGAGTCTTCTCAACCATGGGAGAGGCGCCAGGATTGTCTCGGGAGTTATATGATGGAGTCCTTGAACATAAATCCATGCGTGGATGTTCTCGGGTTGTCTCCAGTTGGTGGGTGATATTGTATTGCTTGCATATTATATGATGTTATATTTGCACATTGAGTGAGCCATGGGGTGGAGAAGCCTCCAGGGCCCTTGGTTTACTGAGATATATTTATATATCTCACCCCGTGTTTTGGGGCATCATTTCAGGTCAGGTTGAGCCTGGAAGAGTGGAGCATGAGGTGCATATTGGAGGCACTATGTGATGAGCATTGGATTGGGACACACATTGCATGTATATTATGCTTTAGACTTAGATCATGAACTTATGCATGTTGAAAATGCCATGCCTTGTATGTTCATGACTACATGTTGAATTCTTCAATATGATGTATATGTATAACCTTGGAACCTATTGTATATTTGAGTGAGCATGGGACTTGTCCATTGCCACATTCATTGTAATTGAAGTCTTGGCAAATATGTTGTAAAATGGTCCCATTTGGATGTAAAATGGCCATTATATTAAAGACTTTGTAAATGATGCATAATTGAATGAAAATGCATGTTTGATGGGCCTAGTACCTACATTAGAGTATGTTTAAGTGTTGTGTGGAGTACTAAGGTGTTTGGGATGGATTACACAACCCTTTTTGGGCTTAAAATGCTGTAATCTGTCACTTTTGCTGCATAGTAATCGATTACCCAAGCATGGTAATCGATTACCATGCAACAGGGGACGAAATTTGGCTACTGTCTTCACTGGTAATCGATTACTGAGGCTTGGTAATCGATTACCATGTGAGGTAATCGATTACCCAAGGTTGGTAATCGATTACCAGAACAGAGGAGGTGAAATTTTAGCTACTGTCTCATTTTTGACAGGTGTTATTCTATTACCACCCACTGGTAATCGATTACCACCCACTGGTAATCGATTACCACCCACTGGTAATCGATTACCACACTGGTAATCGATTACCAAGTGCAATTTTGAAAATTTAAGTTTTTCTTGACTAAAAGAAAGGGGTTTAACTTGATGGGTAGAACTCCACATGGTACGTGGTTTGAAACCACGCGTAGCTTATGTAAAGGGCTAGAACTTGGTAAGAAATGAAAATAAGTTGATGGGTTTAAATGAGTTGAATAAAAAGAAAGATTAGTGTTGTTGTTAAGCTGAATGCTTCCGCGTATTGCATTTACAATTATAGTGTTGTTTTAATTGATTATGGAAAAAGGCTATTGTTAAGAAAAGGAATATGATAAAAGAAAAAAAGTTGCCCGTAATTTAATTAACCCAATTACTGTGATTGTAACTGCGCTTAATATCATAATCAATGTTAACAATACCGGTACGTAACGGGTTGTTACATTTTATGGTATCAGAGCAGTTTCGTTAGGGAACTCTGATGATTGTACAATTGAGGTGAGTGCTGTATAGTTGTACGTAGACACTTATTGACTGCTACACATGTGATTCCTTAGTTTGGGCTTGATCAACCCATTTCTTTGTGTTCAATGTGTGGTCAGTATAAGATGCCTTCGTGACAACCCTGGAGCACCAATGCCAGTCTTTAGGCTTAGGTGGTGGGTGCAGTGTTGACTGCCCCACGAATGGATATGTTAGTAAGTAAATTTGATGTCATTGAGGACTTAGTGAGAATGAATTGATATAAGATGTATAACCATTTTGGGTAGAATGCTACCATAGTTGAATATGTGGTCTTATGGTGAGTAAGAATGATTGAATTGAGTTGATATTGGTATGGTGATGTTGGTAGTCTTTCCTAAATGTATGGGAGTTAGAACAATTGAGTATATGTGGGAATTAGTGGTATATCCTTGACATGGTGGAAATTGGGAACCCCAATGGATTCGTGAAAATTTGAGTATGAGTGTGTATATGGAATATTGGATACCTTAGGGTAAAGTTATAAGGTTACAAGACCCTTGAGGAGGGCATACACTTGGATGACTTAAGATGCTTGGATGTAGAAATAAATTGAAATTTCAAATTTTGGATTGAGGATTGTGAGTAACTTAAAAGAATTATGGAAGTGATGCGTTGGATAAATTCAATGTTGAAAATGGGACTTTAGTCCGTGATGATTTAATATTGGCTGAATATAAGTAAGGGTATCATATATATAAAAAGTAAAATATAAGAAGTTGAGGAAATTGCCATGTAAGGCATTGGATGAATTTGATTGAAAGTATGAGAGTCCATAAGTTAAGGATGGGTGGACTTGACAAATGTGAGGTGAGAAAATATAACTGAGTGTGGTGTATTAATGGTACTAATATGCTACTATAAGGTGGAGTAGCATTGAAATGTTGGTGATGTGACCTAATTACGCGTGGATAGTAATCCTGTGATGACTAAGTGTCAGTATGTATATAAATATGTATGCATATGTTTTGTGAAGGCCGGGGTGCCTAAATGTATATTTGTGTTGTAATGAGTTGGTAAACTCTTTGGTAAAAGAAAAATTTTGTAACTGAAATTCCCTATGATGGGAAATGTGAAGAGATTGTCTCTTTGGAGTGTCATTGGATGCTCAATTTGGTATGGGATTCATGATGGAGTCCCGATGTGCAAGTTATACCATGGCACACATGTTATTGTAATGCGACAATTAAGATTGTCCTGGGTTTCCTTTGTGGATTGAATCCTAAGAGGTGTTGCTCTTGGAAGTCCCAGGCGAGCATTGCTCGAAGTTGAGATTTATCTGGTGGTCCCGATGCACTGAATGCATGGATTAGTATGGAAGGGCACTCTTGGTGTCATAGTGAAATATTGAGAGAAAAGTGATGTCAGTTAAATGAAGTGGATCTTCTACAGTGTTGAGCATGGTTGCTATGAGTCATGATGGACAATAGATAAGGACTGTACCGGACATGGGTACTTTTATGAATTGAAAATTATGTGCCAAAGAATGAGGAATATGTTGGAATCTTGTGGTGATGATTGTGTTATGGACTAAGACTAATGACTAGTCAAGTGAGATGAGTATATCGTTGAGAAAAGAACCATGTTGGAAAGTTATAGTGGATGGTGCAATAGTAAGATATAATTAGTATACCATTATGTATCTATATAGGACGCTGTTTGCCGTTATATACGGATTTGATGTGAATGTGTTATCTTTGTGTGGCTTATATGCCCTGAGTATATGGCTACCTCCGTATGGATTATGTTCCCGAAGGTTATTAATATTTTGTATAAGTAGTGCGGTGTGAGGTAGAACCTCGTGTTGGTGAGACTGTTAGTACAGCCGATGGCATGTTACCTCTTCTTGCGTGAATTATAAGGAGAGATTCTCTGATTGGTGGGGCATTGCACCTGGGGCCCTTAGGACAGCAAAAGCTCGAGGGGTTAAACCTAAGGATGTTCTTACCCATTGCATTAGAGAATTGTATCTTGTGAGGAACACAAGAGGTGAATTTTGGATAACTGTAAGTGAACAGTAATATGCCTAATATGATGAAATGTGTGAGGTGCCATGAGATGGCAGTTTGAATTATGAAATTGAGCACTCGGAGATGTGCATGAGTGTGTACCAAGTGTGGTAGTATGGAATTATGGTTTTTCAGAAATTGTGAAATGAATTATTGAATTGTCACCCTATGTGAAGGGAATGAGAAGTTGATTAGTACTGATGGATTGAGTCAAAGTCTTTTGGGAAGGCTTGTGATGGCGAGAGGTTAAGCTAAGTTGGTGGCCAAAGTGGCCAATGATTTTAATAAGTGATAAAATCGTGATTAGTCAAGTAAGAAAGTGTGGTACTAGTTGTTCAGTAGAATGGCATTTGGCGAAATAAAAGGTTGATATCTTTACCCTGGTGGTAGAGTTACTGATGGAGTTGTATAGAGACAATTATAGTGAGAGATGTGTTGAAAATACACAATGTTGATGTTGTTTTTGGCTAGGTATCAAGATATATGATTGAGAGTGCTGATAGTACTTGAATAGTCTAAGAGACTCGTGTAACAACTGGTATGAAATTATGAAGGTAATGATAATGATGGATTTAGTCTTTGTGGCATGATAACTAGGCTTTGAAAATCCCTATGTGATGGGACAGGTATGAGAGAGAGATGATATGTGACCTTGGAATGATACATACTGGTGGAATGAAATGATAATGAAGGAGAAATGTATAGAATGAAACACATGTGGAATTGATAACATGAGTATGGAACGGTAATTAAAGAAAATTGTTAGTTGAAACCTTAGGCATGTTGCCTTAAATGTGATAAATCAATAGTGAACCTATGTGTAAAGTTTGAGATGATTAGTTGAAATTGTAAGTATGATCTAGGATATGAAAATTAATGAGTGAATTCATGGTTGAAGGTTGTGAAATGACCGATGTAAGGTATGAATTGTAACGTGTGGTCCATTGGGTACCAGTAAAATGTCTTGAGGAAGTGATCCGCCGTTGTGTTTAGGCGAAAGTTGGTGAACCTGTAGGATTGGATTCGACAGTTAAGCACAAGGATGGTGCTTGTTAAAGATAAAATACTGAGATGAAATTGCACGTCGTAGGTTGAAAACATGAGAAAAGAAAAATGGATGTTTACGAGTTGTGGCTAAGTGCCAAAATGGGGATTGTTCCCCCAGAGAATAAAAGTATAGTGAGTGTGAACCAGATGACTACTCGGTGAATTGCACTGAGCGGCTGTGAGATTCCATAATAGTGTTTAATGTGGAATAAGAAATGTGGAACAATTGATGACGAGAGTTATTACTCCATAGAAATAAAATTCAAAGAAGGATGATTGTGGCTGTAATGTGTCAGATAGTAATAGTTGCCTGTGTGGCACAGATTGAACAAAGCGTGATATGACCCTATGAGTATATTTATTGAAGCATTAATTAGGTAGGAAAACCTGCCAAGAGAAATTATGGGCTATATGTGCTAGGTAGCCGGACTTGTGAAAAGAAATTGAAAAGAAATTAAAAGCAATTGGCTTGGTAAAGCAGAGAAAGTGCACAACTGTGTGGTGCGCTCCGGTTGTTCACATGTGGTGTCGCCGGTCGAGATTGAAATTGGGAAGGACTTGAGGTCACCCATTGGGCCTTTGAAATGCAAGGCCATTGTGAAATATGGCTGAAAAGCCAAAAGGGGGAAACGTAAATGTTTATCATGGTGTTCGCACACTTGATGAAGCTGCTTGGGGTCGGGAGACAGAGATTCTCCGGCTGTATCCTGAGTTAGCATATGTTCATAGTTGATTTTGCGGACAAAATTCCTAAAAGGTGGGGTGAATATAACACCTCGGAAAATTAAATGTGAATTTATTTGATAAAATATGGGTTTAAGAGGGAAGGATTAGTGAGAATCCAAGAATTATGGCCAAAATGGGCAAAAAGGGCAAAATGGTAAATTGCCAAAAACGTAAACCGAGGCATGAAAAATGGAGTTAGAGATTTAATATGACAAAAATAATGCTGGAAATGGAATCAGGACGGAAAATTGAGTGAGTAGGCAAAATTGTGAAAAAGTGATGAATAGTGACTGTTTAAGTGAAAGATACTGTGGTATGAGTGTACCGATAAGTGTGAAATTTTTATCAATATTTTGAGGAAAGAAAAATATGTCATGGACTGGAAAAATATGTAGATTAGGAATTTATGATCAGAATTTTTATCGGGATGAAAGTTAGATCGCGTGTGGGACCCGCGGGGCCAAAACCCACTTGACCCCACGCCTCCCTCCTCCTTTTCTTCTTCTCTTTTCTTCTTTTCTCCCGTGCGCTCCCTGTTGGTGAAGGACCAAAGAACCCATTTCCTTCCCTTGAGCCATTTCTTCAATTCTTCACCAAATCACTTGATTTTGGTGTTGAAATCTATTGTAAACAACCTTCTAAAGCCATTGGTGGTACTCTTAAGCCATGAAACCACCTCCATTGCTGCGTTTTGGGCATGGACAGATCCGACCCATTGATGTTCTTGGGGTTTTTGGGAGTTTTTGGATCTCCTTTGGATTGATGGAGCCTTGGTGGTGTTCATACACTAGATGGTGAGTATATTTGTGGTACTTTTGTGGTTGATTTTGTAGATCTAGAAATTATGCTTTGAATCTTTAATCTTAGATGTGTGATGATAGAGAGCTCAAATGGAAAAATGCTATTAGATGAAAATGCCTTAGAATGATGCTTGTAAGCTAGAAATGCTATGATAATTTTTGATGAAAAAGTTAGGTTTTTAACTTAGGAAAATTTGAGGAATTTTCATGAAAATTGTTATGTGGTGTAATTGAATAATTGAATGATGGACCATTGGTATAGGTTGATAATGTGATTATATGATTAGTGTGTGTGTTAAAATGGAATTGAAAACCTTGTAGAATGAACCTTTGAGGAATTCGAACCATAGAGGGGTTTGGAGGAAAAATGATGTAAAGGTTGTGTAGTTGAGATTGTATGATATAAAATGATGTTTAATTGGATGATGGTATAGTGTGATATAGTGGAATGAGAAGAAAGAATGTGTGATTCATGATGTATTTGGTAATTTGACCTATAAAAGAGATTGAAGTAAAATGAATGATTACTTGAGATTAAATGATTGATTTGGAAATGGTTTGATAATCATGTTGTGGATTATCTAGGTTGCCTCTTTTGGACGCTTTGGAAGCGGGTAAGCTTGGAGCTTACGTTTGGAGCATGGGCTCGGTATTGAGGTAACCTTTGGAACTGGGGTTTAGCCCTTGTGTGCTCCACCACACCTAGTGGAAGGTTGTGGTTGGATTATGTGTTTATGGCATTGTGTGATTATGTGCTTGTATGCATATTGCTTGGATTGTATGAAAAATTGTTTGGTCACTGGCCAATTGACGTGTGTTGGTTTGGACATCCGCTGGGTTCGTCCTTTGTGAGAATGCCAGTTGGATATGCCATGGGGTCGACTCTGGGAGCGACACCAGGATGATCCAAACGGGGGACATCCGCCGGATAGGGCTCATGAGGAGTTCCGGTTGGGTTTTGCCATGGAGTCTTCTCAACCATGGGAGAGGCGCCAGGATTGTCTCGGGAGTTATATGATGGAGTCCTTGAACATAAATCCATGCGTGGATGTTCTCGGGTTGTCTCCAGTTGGTGGGTGATATTGTATTGCTTGCATATTATATGATGTTATATTTGCACATTGAGTGAGCCATGGGGTGGAGAAGCCTCCAGGGCCCTTGGTTTACTGAGATATATTTATATATCTCACCCCGTGTTTTGGGGCATCATTTCAGGTCAGGTTGAGCCTGGAAGAGTGGAGCATGAGGTGCATATTGGAGGCACCATGTGATGAGCATTGGATTGGGACACACATTGCATGTATATTATGCTTTAGACTTAGATCATGAACTTATGCATGTTGAAAATGCCATGCCTTGTATGTTCATGACTACATGTTGAATTCTTCAATATGATGTATATGTATAACCTTGGAACCTATTGTATATTTGAGTGAGCATGGGACTTGTCCATTGCCACATTCATTGTAATTGAAGTCTTGGCAAATATGTTGTAAAATGGTCCCATTTGGATGTAAAATGGCCATTATATTAAAGACTTTGTAAATGATGCATAATTGAATGAAAATGCATGTTTGATGGGCCTAGTACCTACATTAGAGTATGTTTAAGTGTTGTGTGGAGTACTAAGGTGTTTGGGATGGATTACACAACCCTTTTTGGGCTTAAAATGCTGTAATCTGTCACTTTTGCTGCATAGTAATCGATTACCCAAGCATGGTAATCGATTACCATGCAACAGGGGACGAAATTTGGCTACTGTCTTCACTGGTAATCGATTACTGAGGCTTGGTAATCGATTACCATGTGAGGTAATCGATTACCCAAGGTTGGTAATCGATTACCAGAACGGAGGAGGTGAAATTTTAGCTACTGTCTCATTTTTGACAGGTGGTAATCGATTACCACCCACTGGTAATCGATTACCACAGTGCAATTTTTGAAAATTTAAGTTTTTCTAGACTAAAAGAAAGGGGTTTAACTTGATGGGTAGAACTCCACATGGTACGTGGTTTGAAACCACACGTAGCTTATGTAAAGGGCTAGAACTTGGTAAGAAATGAAAATAAGTTGATGGGTTTAAATGAGTTGAATAAAAAGAAAGATTAGTGTTGTTGTTAAGCTGAATGCTTCCGCGTATTGCATTTACAATTATAGTGTGGTTTTAATTGATTACGGAAAAAGGTTATTGTATAAGAAAAGGAATATGATAAAAGAAAAAAAGTTGCCCGTAATTTAATTAACCCAATTACTGTGATTGTAACTGCGCTTAATATCATAATCAATGTTAACAATACCGGTACGTAACGGGCTGTTACAGGAATGCTTCAATTAGGATAACACATGTACTAATTTTGTGTCATTTACTCTATTGTTCAATAATTGAAACGATTTGTATTATTATAAGGGATGTGCATTGTCCACACTTCAAGCCTAGTGGGCTCGTGTGAGGGGGCGTGTTGAGATATATAAAACCATTAACATAGCCTCACCCAACAGCTTAAGTTTTTTGTTTGAATTGGTTCTTTACAATGGTAAATTCTGAATGTGTCGTACTTTGGCTATTTGGTGTTCTATTGATTGGAGTTCCTTATAATGAAATAGGGAGATGTTCTGTAAATAGTGTGAGAATGAGAGTGTTGGTTCAGACTTTACATCTTGGTTGGAGCCTGGTACTGTTACAGAGTACTTCGTGGGGATCTCATAAAACTACACTATAGTTGTAATCAGTTTGGGTAAAATAAAGGTTGCTTCAGAAATTGGTTAGGGTGTGTGAGGGAGATATCATCCTTTGGACTGTTTGTAGTGTGTCGGCCATTTTACACCATGAACTGTAAGTTTGGGATTTGACATTTTTGTGCTGATTCATGAAAGAAAATAAATGTGGCTTTTATAACAGTTTTTATAACCTCAACTGCTTGAAGCCTAGCTATAAGTGAAACCTAAATAGCAAAGTATAATCCATAAATAATCATCCAGGTCCAATTCGAGCACATTTGAGGGAAACACAATATAAAGTACCAACGAATTAAATCTTGAACAAATTTAAAATTTGAACATATGGATATTAGCTGTTTTTTGGTGTTCCTGTTGTGAGTATTACCTGTCACTCAAAGAGCTTTCCTACTTCTGCATGAGGCAAGGAAGCATTGACCTTCAAAATGGTTATTGTACTAGTGTCAGACACGTCTACGTGTCAAATACCCACCAGACACCTACTTATGCTCCTATTTTGTATTTTATCTTGTAAGGGATTCAGTGGCCCATAACATATCCCCTTTGCAAGGGATGATACCCGTTGAAGAGTTGCTTGAATGTCAAAGGATGGAATGTCATCCAATATGGATTTGGAAAGTGGGAATATTTGATAACCGTCATTACAACTTCAAATTCAGTAAACGAGAAGCGGAAGCTGAATCTGAAAGAATCAATTTTTAGTAAACGAGAAGAAGAACAAGAACCCACAGTGAAGAACCAGAATCTGCCTTGTAATCTGAGGAAAAAACGAGAAGAGTTATCAAGGGGTTCTTCAGTTAATAATGCTCAAGTAGTAATTAGTAATCTGAAAGAAGGGTTAAAGATTCATGAACATGAAAACAAACCCACCGATAGTTGTTCTTCTTCGCCAGCGATGATGAATAAAGTCAATTTGAGAAGTAAATCCGATAAGGTGATGTTGGGTTATCGCCCACCTCGTCGCAGGCCTAACAACAAGAGGCCCAAAGCTGTGGATATACCCCTTTTCATTATTATGTTTAATATTATTTTTGTGTTTTTTTTTTGTTGACACTGTGAATTTATTTTTTGTGCAGGAAATTGATACCAAAAATTCTTCAAGGGCTTCAGCTAGCGAGGTTTACAAGAAGATAAGGTTGGGAACTGAACACGAGGAAAAGGGAAGTGTTGATAACTCATTCTTGAAAACTAGTCATAAACTAACTGCTCCTATTGATGTTGATAATAATATGAAGACTTTGTTAAATTAGAGACAAATAACAGAGGAAAGACGAGGGAGAGACGATGCTCGACTCCAAGCACGACTCAAACTTGATGAGATGAACGACACAGCTGGTTTCGAGCACAACAAGGAGGCTCAAAGAGATTTTGATAAGCTCATTGGGTGTTCAAATGTACTGATGTATTCCTTTCTTGTTCTCCTTGAATAATAAAAGTTTAGTTCATTTTTTCTGATGTTATGCTTTCTTGATTGAGAACTTATTTATTGCTTGAGTTTAGCTTCGAGTAAATTGAGGTAAATATTATATTTTTTCTATTTTTTATAAATTAAGGACAACACTATTATTAAACTCTATAATTTTTTCCTTGTGAACATGCTAATAGTGTTGTCCTTAATTTATAAAAGAATAGAAAAAATATAATATTTACCCCAATTTACTCGAAGCTAAACTCAAGCAGTAAATAAGTTCTCAATCAAGAAAGCAGAACATCAGAAAAAATGAACTAAACTTTTATTATTCACGGAGAACAAGAAAGGAATACGTTGGTACATTTGAACACCCAATGAGCTTCTCTAAATCTCTTTGAGCCTCCCTGTTATGCTCGAAACCAGCTGTGTCCTTCATCTCATCAAGTTGAAGTCGAGCATTGTCTCTCCCTCGTCTTTCCTCTTTTATTTGTCTCCAATTTAACAAAGTCTTCATATTATTTTCAATATAGTTTTCAAGAATGAGTTATCAACACTTCCCTTTTCCTCGTGTTCAGTTTCCAACCTTATCTTCTTGTAAACCTCGCCAGCTGAAGCCCTTGAAGACTTTTTGGTATCAATTTCCTGCACAAAAATTAAATTCAGTGTCAACAAAAAAAATAAAAAAAATATTAAACATAATAATGAAAGGGGTATAACCAACATACATCTAATTTCTTCTCCACAGCTTTGTGCCTCTTGTTGTTGGACCTGTGACGAGGTGGGCGATGACCCAACATCACCTTATCAGATTTACTTTTCTCAAATTGACTTTATTCATCATCGTTGGCGAAGAAGAACAACTACCAGTGGGTTTGTCTTCATGATCATGAATCTTTAACCCTTCTTTCAGATTACTAATTACTACTTGAGCATTATTAACTAAAGAACCCTTCGATAACTCTTCTTGCTTTTTCCTCAGATTACAAGGAGGATTCTGGTTCTTCACTATGGGTTCTTGTTCTTCTTCTCGTTTACTAAAAATTGATTCTTTCAGATTAAGCTTCCGCTTTCGCTTCCCATCCTCATCCTCGCCGGAGCGTCGCGGCTGTTTGGTGCCCTTCACATTCACCGCATGCTTCTGGGTCGTTGTTAATTCTCCGGCGCCATCAGCGTTCGTCATTCTCACGCGCTTCTGGGTTCCACACTTCAAGAAAGTGGAAGGGAACGTGAAATTATGAAGACGGTGGTTTGCTCTCGTCATGGGATCACTCGCACCCACCAAAACCCTCAACGCCATCATTTACGGCAAGAGAAAAAAAAAGGCAAGAAGAACAAGAATTGCCGAATAGAAAAACAAGAATTGCAGAATAGAAAAAATGGCAAAAACTAGTGTTGAGCGCGAAGGAGAGCTGAAAAGTTTCTCGGGAGAATTAGGGATTGGACAGCTCTAAGGTTGTTGCTTTTGTGTTTTGCTTTTGTGATTTGAATGTGTGTTTGTGTGTTTGCTTTTGTTGCCGGAAAATTTTACCATTGGAGTGAGCGGGAAACGAAGCGAGGAGCCAGCTTATACAGTTGGAGATGTTTTAATTTTTTATATTTCTTTTTTTTATGTTTTTTTCATTTGCTTTTAGGATGTTTGAGATTATGTTCTATTTATATATAAATGCTTCAGATTACTTATTATTTTGAGTTAAATAAATAAATTAGCTTTTCAAATATAAATAAACTTTATTATTATCAAAAAATGAAAATTATAATATAAGTCTCTGAAGGGATACATTTATATTCAATACTATTTTATATGCATTGAAAAAATGAGTTATGTCCCAAAAATACATGTCACTACAATTAGCAAACAAAAAATGACATAGGGGTAAATTTCAAATACTACTTTAGTAATGTGTTTTGCTCTTGAATGACTAATATATATATATATATATATATATATATATATATATATATATATATATATCCGTTGGAGTTCAAAATAAGAGAAAAATGGTTTTTGGGTTTCACTTGCCACAAAATGAGAGAGAGATATCAAATTGTTGCTTCACGTTGGATATCAACATGTCATCCAATATGGATTTGGAAAGTGGGAATATTTGATAAAAGAGGAAAAAATTAAATTTTTATGCGGAAGAAGCAACCTTTGCCCACCCTCAATCATGTTTAACCCATGAATCATGCAATAGACATGTTAGGATTTAAAGTAGATGCCTTTGTTCGGATCATTATTCTTGATCAAATACGTTCTTGATCAATTCTTTAGACTGGAAGAATACAAGTCCTCCGATGGAAATCCACACCACCTTGTTATCTTGTAAGAGAAGAACACTTCTTCGAATGCCCAATCTTCTTAAATGGAGGTTGCTAGACTCAAGAGAAGAATAGAGATTGGGTAGTGCCTTTGGTTATTCCAAGAGAGAGATACTCCCCACACTGATGTGTGTGTTGGCTAAGGTTTCAGTGGAGAAAATTAGAGATGAAGAAGAGAGCTATAAAACTAAGGAAGAAGAGGGGCTATATATAGATGTGGCGACTCATTAACCTAAGACTAGGTCACATCAATGCCCTCATCAAATCCCAGTCTTATTGGGCGATTTCCTTAATTTTATCCAATCAATCCAATTGATTGGTTTCCCTAATTTCAGCCAATTAATTCAATTAATTGGTTTCCTTAATTTTATCCAATCAATCCAATTGATTGGTTTTCCAAATTTTAGCCAATTAATCTAATTAATTGGTTTCCTTAATTTTATCCAGTCTATCCAATTGATTTGTTTCCAATCAATCTAATTGATTGGTTTCCTTTATTTTCTCCATATATAATGAATCTAATTTAATGACTATATTTAAATTCCAATTTTAAATTCAAAATTCAAAATTAGAATTTAAATTAATTTTATTTAAATTCAAATTTCAAATTCAAAATTTGAAATTAGAATTCAAATTAATTTTATTAATTTAACATTTAAATTAATTAGGTTACATCATGGATCAAGTCCAACTTGACCCATGATGCCACCTACTCTCTCTTGTCCCAATATGTGGGCTTCTCCAACTTAGGCCCAGTCTGCCTTATTGGGCCCAAAACACATATGCTAGAATTTAAGACAACTTAAGGTGTTTGTGTGAAACCCATCAGGCCCAACATAGCCACTGACATAAATGGGCTTGCGCCCATTAGGCCCAATCTATCTAATGACAACACAGAGCACTAGCAATGCTTTGTTGTCCCAGAGCTATTTGAGTTCATCGAATGATCAACCTGTTATACCTATTTGGTTACCGTGTGAATTGTCCTTTCGTCTTGGTTATCCATCCCATTGGCCCAGGTCAAGGAAAACGTATCAACCCATGCGGTCTAGGGTTAGCTCTTGCCAAAATAGAAAATCTTCATTTACGGACTCTAAGGAGCAGGCCATCTCATGACTCCTTTACTATGCATAGATCCCCGAGTACCGTAAATGTCATCCCGGTTTCACCGGTGTACGGATAACCTAATCTCTCACAGAGATTGACGAATTCCATCAACTTGTCATACTAGGCCCGAGTCCTTAGGGCATGCCCAAGAGTATACCTACGAGTCTCCATGTTTCAGGCAGACAAGGTATACAATCAAAGCAAGTCTTCCAGAGCACAGGTCTATAAGACAACGTCAGGTCTAAGGAAAGACACACCCAAATAATAAGAGACATTGCCTATTGATACTATCTGTGAGATTTCCTTGTAGTGTCTCTTTGTGGGTCAGTTCAGTATGAGCTATTCTCCAATAGATCCACCCACGAGTCATGTAAGACATCTCCATGTCTGCAACTCACGAGGACTCTACCTTGCATCTCCATGCAAGTAGCTGAGTCGTGCTAGTCTTACCCGAGATAACCAATGAACTTTATTGGTATCTCTAGACTAGGAACATATTTCTGGCAATGGACGTGTGGTGTCATTGAGCCCTCGTGATCGTGATCCCTATCACAGATCCTCAATGTGACACCTGTTTCATTCCAAGGGCTTTATCCAGTTACTCATATTCGATATTTGAGACATGCAATATGAAACAAGATAAATAATGCTTTTATTCATAAAATATATTCATAACAAATAAAGAAGTACATGGGTCCATCTGACTCTCAGATTATCTCTAGGACACCTATGTACTAATAACGACTTGGTTGCTAATGTTTGCTACTTTGCTTTTTCAGACCATACCTGGCTTGCCCGCCTTATTCCATCCTTTGGGGAGTGTTAAGGTGCTTTTCATAAGTTGCTCATATGATGAGCTTCTTATTCCTTCCATTGGGGAGTATTAAAGTGTTTTTGGAATATTGCTAAGATGATAAGCTCCTTATTGCTTTCTACAAATGCAAATATTCACAATCGTTACAGTTGTAGTACTATTAAGTTTCTTAGAACTTGAACTTGACACTGGTTTACTTGCATTGCTAGGTCGTGGGTGTGGTGCTCTTTTTTTTCCCTGTTTTGTCTTTTACAAGTACTCGTGGATTTTTTTCATTTTTATTTCAACTCATGTTATGGTGAGGGTTCCATGTTATTTTATTTTATTTTCCCTAATAATGTCATGCGTAGCTACACTTTGGTTTCAAAGGAAATTTTAATCCAAGATTGTGATGAATTTTATATATTGAACGATAATATTTCTTCAGAACTTTGAAAATAATTCGGGCAGACTTCTATGGACATCATTTTATTGGTTTGAAACTTGGGTTGTTTTATTGATATAATAAAGATGTCATTTATAGACGTTTTAAATACAGAAATCGTTGCATTTGGAATTGGGATTTACATGAAGATGTTTTATCCATTATTGCGAGGGTTTATATGAAGGTGACAGACTTTAAATAGAATTCAAACTCTCAATTGAATAAGGTCTATTATTTATAATTTATATTTTTAATTACGATGGATTTGAACTCTCATCTGTGACATCATGTGAGACTCATTATGTGAGTCCATAACACTTACGAGGTTGATCCACTTGGTTTAACTTTGATTTTTTTTATGTTTCTGGGTACAATAGATGGGTGTAGCCCCAAAGAAAAAAGAAACTAGAATGGAAAATGAAAACAAACTAAATGGTTCCCAGCAAAAGGATCCAAAGCATCACAAGTTTAGAAGGTCCTCACAAGTAGGGTTTCTGCATGATCGAATTGAACTGAATTTTTTGAAAAATTTTTGAAAAAATCGAACTGAATTGATTTAAGCTGTTCAGTTCGGTTCGAAAATGGTTCGATTCAATTTCTTAAGACATTTTTTACAATGTATGTTCTGATGATAACAAAGTGACAACAACAAAAAGAAAATAACCTTGATCAAGAACAAAAAGCATAATGCTATGTGAAGATTAAAGATATATGATAAAGTCATACAAGAAGAATGATGAGTCATCAAAGTGGCAAGAACAAGGATAAACATTGAATATCAAAGCAAATTAACCATGGACAACATCTAAGAGAAGCTCAATATCACAACCATGGTGAAAATGATCAAAACCAACAAAGTGTCATGCATTGTCTTATCTAACAAGTCCAAACATCAATTTCAAGTAAAGATCCAAGACACAAGACATGAAGTTAAGTTCAAAATCTTATTTAGAATTATATCTCTAGGACTTAGACTCATGTGTAAGAGTATATGGTAGATTGTATTGCATAAGCTCAAAGTTTTTCTCAAAATAAACGTGTTTTTCAAATTGCATAATCCATGACCTTTAAATACTTGAATTTTTTTTGAAAAACCTATGGAAAAACACATTGACATGTTTTATAACTTTAAAGCATATTTACCAAATCAATATCTATCTTAAAAAGTGGTTGGTTACTTTTCTACTCCAAGCACCGCTTCTTCCTTTTATGTCTCTGTTGTCTGTTTCTGCTTCCTTTCCTTCCAAGTTTCCTCCATTGCTGACTAGGGTCTTCTTTTGGTTGGCCTTAGATTTCCTGCAAAGAGTAAATTAACCCATTAAGCTCATGAAAAATTGATCAATTTAAATTGCTCTCAGTGCTACTCTAATCCTACACTTAAGGATTGCTCCAGCACAATTTATCGAGAAACTGCTCTTGGGAATAAAGTGATAACTTTACATCAAACAATTGGAATTAAGGAGCATTCAAACAATCAATAGGTCTTAATTTTTTTAGGACCATCAACCACACCGCCATGACCACAACCGTCACAAACCACTATTACCAGCGTTGCAGCCATTGTCGTCATTTCCACCACCATGCCATCACAACCACCACCAACTCTACTACCACCACGCCACCGCCACTGCCACTGTATCACCACCACCATTGTCACCATTACCACCACCTCTACTGCCATTGTCATCACCACCACCAAGCCACCGCCACCACCACCACTACCATCACTACACCACCGCTGCCTCCCTCACCACCATGCCATAACCACCATCATCACACCATATGAAAAGGAAAGTTATGTTCCGAAAAAAATTCATGCTTAAAATGAATGATTTTTTATTCTATTATTTGTTGTGTTATTAAATGCAATTTATTCACACAAAAAAATAGAACATGTTATTAAATACGTTTTTTTTTCTCAAAAACTGTTTCAAGGCACAAAAATAGAAAATAAGTGTATATTTTTAAAAACAATGTCAGTGAAAAAAATTATTGTCATGTATACCCTCAATATATCTAATGAAGGAAAAGAAGCTTCTTACAACTTAAACAATGCTTCTAGGTGAAAACAATTTTTGTTTATCTTTAGATTATTCGCAAGACTAAGTTTATGCAACTTTTTACAAGTGACGTTTTTAGGGAGCCTATGCCCCTCATAAAACGCAGTCTGCTTAGCTTCCAACTCATTATGTACGTTGTGAAAGGAAATACTGACTAGTAAAATAAAAATAAAAAATATAACTACTCAAGGTTAAGTATTGAAGCACAAAGCGATAATAGCTGTGAGAAAATTATATCTTGATGGAGGGAATCTAGGGTCAGATTGACTGCATTATGATTTTTTTATTCTTAATATTATTTTGTAAAATATTTATGGAAATATGTGTTTTTGTATTTTTTTTTTGTTTTGAAAATTAAAAGTTGAAATACAAAACGAAAACAATTCAGATATATTCTCTAAATTTGATTCTAAAAACGAAAAATAGTTATAATTTTTTAATTTTTATAGAAAATAGTTCTTATCAAATGATTTTTTTTATTTTTTATTTCAGAAACCAAAAAAGTTTTTTTAAAAACAGTATTTAAACATGCCTTTATTTTTCTTTTGTTTTTGAAGCTTAGGAAGAGAGAGTTTTGTTCATAGTAAAATGCATCCATGCCCGCACGGATGGACTAAATAACTTTGAAAAGAATCAGCGTGAACTTCGTAAAAAGGCTACAATAAAAGAGTTTTCACTTTTGTTAATAACTCAAATAACAAGACTCTTTACTTTTAAATTTTCCAAAGCCCATTTAGCATTCCCATTTGGAAGGTTATCATTATAAAATCGATATATTTAATAATACTCTCAACAAAACTCAAACTCTTCCGCTTTGAAGCTTCGCACTACTTAAAGAACCTCTTTTATTCCAGCTACTTTGTGTTGTTTGTGTACGAGAGAGACACCACTTTGTTAAGTTTTTTTTAGAACAATATATATTTCTTATTATGTATTATTCGTGATAAGAGGCGGTGTTTTAAAACTCGGTCCGATCATTTACTTGATTGAGATATTAGGTCAATGGTTCAATGGTAAGTCTTATGATCTTTTTTTTTTTTTTTGTAATACAAGTCATATGATCTTCAAAAGAGTGAATTCATGTTTGAATTTTGTTGCTTTTAAAATGAATATATTTTACACTTTTAGTTGATGGTAGAGAGAGACTTTTCTGGATGTGTGCTTTTGACTAACTTTTAGTATAAAGTTATCTCCAGTGAGCTCAAAACGACGTCGTTTTGGATTATAAGATTAAAAAATTATAATTACAGAGACTAATATAACCCTGTAATATATTATAATTACAAAAATATCTTGTTTTCCGTCCCAGACTGACGTCGTTTTGGACTCACTGGAGATAACTTATCTCCATTGACTGGAGAAATCCTTTACACAATAATTTTATGTAATCACTAAACAGTTTTTGGTTTTTTTTAAACTCTTCTTTTTAACTTTAATTTAAAAATAATTTCTAACTTAAAAAAGAGAGTCTAAATTGATTTCAAATAATATATATATATATAGAGAGATTATTTTCTTATGTTAAAGGAGACAATTTTTCTCTCTTATACAAATAAAAGGTGGGTCCCTTGAATTTATTTTTATTTTTTAACAACCAATGGGGCCCACATTTGTCTAAATGACATGAGACAACTTGTCTCCCTTAACATGAGATTAATAATACTCATATATATATATGGGAAATGTTATATTTACAATATATTTTCGTTTACAATTTTTTACAACCATATCTTAACCGTTGATTTCCGTCAATCAACGGTTAAGATTTTCATAAATCAAATTTATTAATTAATTATTAATTCGCAATAAATAACAACCGTTGATTGGCGGAAATCAACGGTTAAGATATGGTTGTAAGAGTTTGTAAACTATTTTAATTGTAAATATAACCCCTCCCTATATATATATATATATATATATATATATATATATATATATATATATATATATATATATATAGGATTTGTTTTTCTAAAATTACTTTATATAATAACTTTATTTAATGTTCAACGAAATGATGTCGTTTTGGGGTGAAAATCATGGTGTTTTTATAATTTTAATGTGTTTCGGGGTTATAATAGTCTTTATCATTCTAATTTTTTAATTTTCCAACCCCAAAACGACGTCGTTTCGATAAACATTAGACAAAGTTATCTAAATTAACATTAAATACGTTTTTCCCATATATATATTTATACAAAGAATATGTCGATTTTATACAAAAAAATATCATTTTTCTGATTCCCTTTCTTTCGCAGTATACCACGTCCTTTTTTATTTTTATTCATTTTTTTTATAAAAAAAAACTGACAAATTAAAGTGGGCACTCAATTTTCTTGAACGAATAGAAGCTGTGCGATTTTGAAATGTATGAACATAAGATAAAAAAGGTGAAGAAGTTTGCCTCCCTTGTACAATACCCGAATTTCATCTTCTATTCATATCTTATGTATTTGGCGGTGGTCTATCTAATTTCTGTACCAAGGAAGAATGAGATTTTGATGTCTGACATTGTGGAGAATAAAATAAAAGAATTAATAAGACATATGTTTAAGGCAAAAAATGTGGGTTATATAGACTCATTTTTTCGTTTGAATTTTAGCAAAAGAAAATTATAAGATGCATCTAGCTTGTTCCAGGTGAGTTTGGTATCTGGAACTTATCAAGCTCCAGAAAAGAAATAATTATTTTCTAACTTTAACTGCTCTACGTGTATCACTTGATGCTTATTAAATGTGAATTCTGAAGGCAAAACACTTTATTATGTTGTGCATATAATGTATATAATGATGGGTTTGATGGACAAACTTTTGACTGCTGAATAGTTGCTTGTGTGTGTGGCAACACTTCAGAAATGGATTTGATGTTGTGATATCGGCATCATATTTGTGTTTTCATGTAAAATGTAACAAATAGTAAGGCAAATATTTGCGCAAAAAGGTTATTGTTCTTTCCAAAATCTGAAGCCAAGGAATATGCGTGGTGTTAAGTCTTGCGGGATGCTGATGGCTGCTTCTTATGAATAATAGGAGACTATAGAAGACTCTTGAAACTAAACCTTCAAGAGTATAGATCGATGATTCTGCTGGAATGAGTGTTGTATATAAATCTTATTACACTGCATTGTATAAGTGGATGTCATTATCATTTAGATTATTAGTGTTATGATAAACAAACTTTAGTTTGTTGGGAAAAGATTTATAGATTCAGCATTTTGTGTAGGAAGTTCAGGATCTGAACATAGAGAATTGAAGAATCTATGTGAGGAAGTATAGGCTAAAGACTGGGCTTTTGAGAGCACAGTAATGCAAGAAGTATAGGCTAAACCAGGCATTTGATTCTGGGTTCTAGTTATTTGTGATAATCCAAGTACAAATACATGTCTAATTTCTTGAAGAGTTGTTTTTAATTGTCTTAAGTTGTTATAGGTTTGATGCCACTGAGGTCAATGGGTCACCCTTATTTTTTAATTTAGAAGTGGACAGCAGAAAAATTCAGGCTTTTCATTCTGGGTTGTAGTTATTTGTGATAGAAATATTTTTAATATCCATTATATTTTTTGGCAGAGATATCAGATGACTAAATGAGTGGTTTCATCTATATTTGTTAACATAAACTATGTAAAATATTTGAAATGATTAATTGTTTGCGAAAATGACACCTTTATGTTGTAAATGTAGATAGGTTTCATCATTGTGTTCTATATCCCTATCTACGTTTGTGTTTGAAAACATTACAAAAATTAAGTGCTTATCTTTTATGTTTGCTAAACTTTAGCTGGTATGAGTTTGGGAGAAATCAAGGTTGTTTGCAGCAGATGCTAGCAGCTCCAAACCACCTTTTGTTATCGTGAGTTTCTTGTTGAACATATATATGTTGTTTTCTGATGCCATGTGAAACTGTTTTTGCTCCAATTTTTCTACCTGAGAGTAAAAATCAATTATGTGTAATTGGAGATTTACATGTGCATTATGGTGTGATAAGTAACCATTTGCTGAATAATAGGAGTGATCATTCCGAATTTTGGAGATCCTTCTGATGAAAAAATAAAATCTATTGGTCAATTTCTTGAAGTACTTTGTCTTGTAGATTACCAAGTTTCTCAAAATTCAATAGTATTACATGAGGTGTTGAATGTTATCTTATTCAATACTATCTCATTTCTTGAAGTGCTTTTTTTCTTTCCTCATTTTTCTTAATTTATGAAGTAATAAACTTCCTCCTTGTTTCTAATTTTTTTAATTAAATCTTGTTTCATTTATCGCAGGTACTGCAATTGATCAAAGAATTGCTTACTTTCTTATGCTGGTGACGCTGGCAATTACATACATGTTCCATTGATATCAAACAGCTTGGAAGTTCAACAAAACTATCACAACTTTTTTTTTCCCCATTCTTCCTTTCCTTTTTTGGCATCTTATTATTAAGGAGTGGTTCAACATCACACAAGCTCATAAGTGTACAAAAATATTTAATTACCGAGATGATGTTAAAACTTATATTGTTCAGCATCCAAAAGAGAGAAGAAAAAACTGAAGTTATTGATCCAAATGATGTATATATTTAGTTCTCACAAGCACCCGCAACTGAAAGTTTCAAAGCCAAAGAAGAATTCCAAGTAGGTGTTGCAACATCTAAGTTGATCCAAAAGATGCCTGCACGGATGGACCTTGAGACAGTGTTTGCAATATCTAAGTTCTTAGTCACAATCCCTGATGCTATGCCATATCTGGTGTTGTTGGCTTTCTTAATTGATTCATTAATGGTCCTCTTGTACATATATCATACTTTATTCAACATTCACCTGTGAAATCACAAACTTTTTTATGTTAAGATAGTGAAATAGAATATAAGATGGACATACTTAAACTTAGAAAGTGCCATCATAGGTCCAAATATTTCATCTTGTGCTATTAGCATGTCCACAAGGAATAAAATTAAAGTGTTTAATAATAGTGTTGTCCTTAATTTATAAAAGAATAGAAAAAATATAATATTTACTTCAATTTAATCGAAGCTAAACTCAAGCAGTAAATAAGTTCTCAATCAAGAAAGCATAACATCAGAAAAAATGAACTAAACTTTTATTATTCATAGAGAACAAGAAAGGAATACATTGGTATATTTGAACACCCAATGAGCTTCTCAAAATCTCTTTGAGCCTCCATGTTGTGCTCGAAACCAGCTGTGTCTTTCATCTCATCAAGTTGGAGTCGTGCTTGGAGTCGAAGATTGTCTCTCTCTCGTCTTTCCTCTTTTATTTGTCTCCAATTTGACAAAGTCTGCCTATTATTATCAACATCAATAGGAGCAACTAGTTTATGACTAGTTTTCAAGAATGAGTTATTAACACTTCCTTTTTCCTCGTGTTTAGTTTCCAACCTTATATTCTTGTAAACCTCGCTAGATGAAGCCCTTGAAGACTTTATGATATCAATTTCCTGCACAAAAAATAAATTCACAGTGTCAACACAAAAAAAAACACAAAAATAATATTAAACATAATAATGAAAAGGGTATAACTATAACCAACATACATATAATTTCTTCTCCACAGCTTTGGGGCTCTTGTTGTTGGGCCTCTTGTTGTTGGGATGACCCTTTATCACCTTATCAGAATTGACTCTTGTAACAGCCCGTTGTACACCAGTATTGTTAACATTGATTATGATATTAAGCGCAGTTACAATCACAGTGATTGGGTTAATTAAATTACGGGCAAATTTTTCTTTTATCATTTTCCTTTTCTTACATCAATACATTTTCCGTAATCAATTAAAACCACACTATAATTGTAAATGCAATTCGCGGAATCATGCATTTTACTAACATCATTAATCCTTCTTTTTATTCAATTCATTTAAACTCACCATCTTACTCCCACATTTTACCAAGTTGTAGTCCTTTACGTTATCTACGTGTGGTTTCAAACCACGTACCATTTGGAGTTCTACCCATCAAGTTAAGCCCCTTTCTTTTAGTCTAGAAAAACCTGAATTTTCGAAAATTACACTGTGGTAATCGATTACCAGTGGGTGGTAATCGATTACCACCTGTCAAAAATGAGGCAGTAGCCAAATTTTGACCTCCTCTGTTCTGGTAATCGATTACCAACTTTGGGTAATCGATTACCTCACATGGTAATCGATTACCAAAGCTCAGTAATCGATTACCAGTGAAGACAGTAGCCAATTTTCGTCCCCTGTTGCATGGTAATCGATTACCATGCTTGGGTAATCGATTACTATGCAGTAAAAATGACAGATTACAGCATTTTAAGCCCAAGAAAGGTTGTGTAATCCATCCCAAACATCTTAGTACTCCACACAACACTTAAACACATCCTAATGTAGGCTCTAGGCCCTTCCATCATGCAATTTCCTTAAAACATACATCATTTACAAAGTCCTCAAAGTAATGGCCATTTACATACAAATATGGACCATTTTACAACATGAATCATCAAGACTTCAAGTGCAATGAATGTGGCAATGGACAAGTCCCATGCTCACTCAAAATATACAGTTATCCATGTCATGAACAATAAACCATAAATAAGACTTAGTATACAATCATGAACACTACAAAAAGCATGGCAATAACATCATGCAATATGTTCATGACCTAAGTCTCAAAATACTAATGTCATGCTATGTGCAATCCATAGTCCTCCTCCAAAATGTCATGCAATCCCAATGCACCGCATGCAAATCCACTGTCCACTAAGCGGGCTTCTTGCCCGAAGCTCCTCCCGGCTCATAGTGACCTGAAATGTGGTCCCCCAAACACGGGGTGAGATATACGGATATATCTCAGTAAACCAATGGAGCTAGAGGCTCTCTCCACTCCATGGCTCACTAAAATGTATAAATATGACATCATGTAATATGCAAGCAATACAATATCACCAACCAACTGGAGACAACCCAAGAACATCCACGCATGGATTCATGTTCAAGGACTCCATCATATAACTCCCGAGACAATCCTGGCGCCTCTCCCATGGTTGAGAATACTCCATGGCAAAACCCAACCGGAACTCCTCATGAGCCCTATCCGGCGGATGTCCCACGTTTGGATCATCCTGGTGCCGCTCCCAGAGTCGACCCCACGGCAAAACCCGACTGGCATTCTCACAAGGATGAACCCAGCGGATGTCCAAACCAACACACGTCAACTGGCCAGTGACCAAACAATTTTCATACAATCCAAGCAATATGCATACAAGCACACAATCACACCATGTCATAACCACATAATCCAACCACAACCTTCCACTAGGTGTGGTGGAGCACACTAGGGATTAAACCCAAGTTCCAAGGGTTTACCTCAACACGAGCAATCCGTTCCAAACGTATGCTCCAAATCAACCTTTCACAATCACGTCCGTGTGAGGCACCCTACAACAATCATCAAATCCAAATTACACCAAAACTCATTTTCCATGAAAATTCCTCAATTTTTCCTAAGTTAAAAACCTATCTTTTTCACCAAAAATTATCATAGCATTTCTAGCTTACAAGCATGATTCTAAGGCCTTTTCATCTAATAGCATTTTTCCATTTGGGCTCTCTATCATCACACATCTAAAATTAAAGGTTTTGAGCATAAATTCCTAGATCTATGAAATCAACCACAAAAATACCACAAATATACTCACAATGTGTTGTATGATCACCACCAAGGCTTCCACTAACCAAAGGAAGACCAAAAACTCAACAAAACTCCAAGAACACTATGGGTCGGATCTGTTTTGCCCCAAAAAACGCAGCCCAGAGATGGATTCAAGGTTTGAGTGTTACCAATGGATCTAGAAGGTTGTTTACAATAGATTTCAACACCAAAATCAAGAGATTTGGTGAAGAAATGAAGAAATGGCAAAATGGAGATGAAATGGTGTTTTTGTTCTTCACTGCAGGGGAGGGCGCGCATAGGAAGAAGAAAAGGAAGGAAAGGAAAGGAGAAAAAGAGGTGGGGGCTAAGTGACTTCGGTCACACGGTCCCACACGCGATCTAACTTTAATCCCGATAAAAATTCCGATCATAAATTCTTAATCTACATATTTTTCCAGTCCATGACATATTTTTATTTCTCCAAAATATTGATAAAAATTTCACACCTATCGGTACACTCACACCACAGTATGTAACACTTAAAAATCACTATTCATCAATTTTTCCCAAATTTGCCTATTCACTCAATTTTCCGCCCTGATTCCATTTCCAGCATTATTTTTTGTCATATGAAATCTCTAACTCAGTATTTATGCCTCAGAATACACGGCTGGTCAATTACCATTTTGCCCTTTTTGCCCATTTTGGCCATAATTCACGGATTTTCACTAATCCACCAACTTTCATTTCACATTATAATATAAAAATTCACATTTAAATATATGAGGTGTTATATTCACCCCACCTTTTAGAAATTTTGTCCGCAAAATTAAATCATACCTGCACGCTAACTCAGGATACAGCCGGAGAATCTCGTCCTCCCGCTCCCAAGTAGCCTCCTCAGGTGTGCGGCCTTCCCACTGAATCTTCAGCATGGGAATCACTTTACTTCTCAATCGCTTTTCACTGCGATCCAATACTGCAATAGGACCGATGGGAGTTTTCAAGTTCTCCCTGATTTCAATATTATCCGGTATCACCACATGTGATTCATCCGGAACATAACGTCGCAACTGCGACACATGAAAGACATCATGTAAATTAGACAACTGAGGGGGTAAGGCAAGCTGATAGGCCACTAATCCTACTCTTTTCATAATTTGATACGGCCCAATGAACCGTGGACTCAGCTTCCTCACACCCAACGCACGGCCAACACCTGTGACCGGAGATAACCGTACAAAAACATGGTCACCTTCCTCAAATTCTAGCGGTCTATGCTTGTTGTCATAGTAGCTTTTCTGCCGATTCTGTGCTTGTTTCAATTTTTCTCTGATCATTTCAATTTGCACTGTTGTTTCTTGCACAAAATCCGGACCAAATCTTTCTTTATCGCCTACCTCAGTCCAACAAGTGGGCGTACGACATCTCCTGCCATACAAAACCTCATACGGTGCCATACCCAGACTGGAATGAAAACTGTTATTATAAGAAAATTCCACCAGTGGTAAGTACTTATCCCAAGCATTACCCTGTTCCAGTGTGCAAGCTCTCAGCATATCCTCAAGTGTCTGTATGGTCCTCTCAGTCTGACCATCAGTCTGCGGGTGATAAGCAGTGCTCAGTCGAAGCTGAGTGCCAAAAGCCTGTTGCAAAGCTCCCCAAAATCGTGAAGTAAACTTCGGGTCCCGATCACTAACAATGCTAATCGATATCCCATGGAGTCTAACAATCTCTTTTACATACAGTGTAGCCAATTTCTCTGTGGTATAATCCACTCGTACTGGTAGAAAATGTGCAGACTTCGTGAGTCGGTCCACAATAACCCAAATCGAATCATAACCAGCTTGAGTTCGCGGCAATCCCACAACAAAATCCATTGAAATACTCTCCCATTTCCATTCAGGTATGTCCAGCGGCTGAAGTAATCCAGCAGGTTTCTGATGCTCTATTTTCACTTTTTGACACACTAAGCACTTAGACACGTACTCGGCAACATCCCTTTTTATCCCAGTCCACCAGAACTTAACTTTCAAATCTTGGTACATTTTTGTGGCACCTGGGTGGATAGCATATTGACCCTTATGGGCCTCAGTCATAACTTCCTCTGCAAGTTCCTTGGGCACAACAATCCTACCCTGATATAATAATAATCCCTGTTCATTAACAGATATGCCACTCTGGCCTTTCAAATACTTTATACTTTCATTGCGAATCTGAGTCTCTTTAATCTTCTCGTGCAGCTCGTTCTCAATCCGAGTCAACTCCATATCATACATTCTCCCTGCAAAGAAATCCGTTATTTTCATGTCCCGAAATTGTTAAATCACTTCATTGTCCCACATCATCATATGAGATAAGTTGACAGACTTTCTACTCAATGCATCTGCCACAACATTAGCCTTTCCCGGGTGGTATTTCAGCTCAAAGTCATAATCTTTCAAGAATTCAACCCATCTACGCTGCCTCATATTCAGCTCCTTCTGATCGAACAAATATTTCAAACTTTTATGGTCGCTGAACACAGCAAATTTCATCCCATACAGAAAGTGCCTCCAAATTTTCAAGGCAAACACAATAGCAGCCAATTCCAAGTCGTGCGTCGGATAATTCTCTTCATGCGGCCTTAACTGCCTAGACGCGTAAGCAATCACTTTTCCTTCCTGCATCAGTACGCTCCCTAAACCTTTCTTAGAAGCATCACAATATAACACAAACTCACCCTCCGGATCAGGTAAAGTTAACACCGGAGCAGTGGTCAACTTCTCTTTAAGTAGCAGAAAACAATCCTCACATTCCTGGGTCCACACAAAAGGAGTATCCTTTCGTGTCAATCGGGTCAACGGTAGAACCATTGCAGAAAATCCCTGTATAAACCGGCGATAGTAACCGGCAAGCCCCAGAAAACTTCTAATCTCAGTCACAGTCTTAGGTCGTTCCCAGTCACTTACCGCTTCAATCTTGCTTGGATCCACTGCAACACCACTTGCAAAAATAACATGACCTAAAAATTGCACCTCAGATAACCAGAATTCACACTTAGACGGTTTAGCATACAGTTTGTTATCCTTCAACACCTGCAACACAGTCCTCAAATGGTCGATGTGCTCCTCCTTACTCTTAGAATAGATCAAGATGTCATCAATAAATACAATCACGAACTGGTCCAAATACGGTTTAAAAATGCGATTCATATAATCCATGAACACCGCAGGGGCATTAGTAAGCCCAAAAGGAATCACTTGATATTCAAAATGTCCATATCTGGATCGGAAAGCTGTTTTAGGTACATCCTCCGGTTTAATCCAAATCTGGTGATATCCGGACCGGAGATCAATCTTTGAAAATACACAGGCATCCCTCAACTGATCTAGTAAATCATCAATACGCGGCAATGGGTACCGGTTCTTAATAGTCACTTTATTCAACTGTCGGTAGTCAGTGCACAATCTCATGCTACCATCCTTTTTCTTCACAAATATCACCGGTGCTCCCCACGGAGACACACTCGGCCTAATAAAATCCTTTGCAGATAATTCTTCAATGTGTTTCTTCAACTCGGCCAACTCAAGTGGCGACATCCGGTATGGAGCCAAGGAGATCGGCCCCACACCAGGCAATAAATCAATCGAGAATTCAATCTCTCTCTCAGGCGGAAATTCCGGTATCTCGTCAGGAAATACATCCTCAAACTCATTAACAACCGGAATTGAAGAAATCTCCTCCTTTTTGTCACCCACCAATCCGCCCAACAGGACATAACCCAAGTCTCCAGCCTTCAAGGCCTTCACAGTTTGACTAACAGACAAATACAAGGACGGACAAACAGACGGCCTCTCGTGAGATAGCAACAACCTCTTTCCGCAGCAATCAATCATTGCGCAGTTCCGAGACAACCAATCCATCCCCAAAATCAAATTGACAGCGGCCAGGGGTAAGATAAATAAATCAATGGTGTAACCCCTGCCTAAATAAATAAACTTCACATCTTCACAAATCCAAGACGATTCACTAACCTCTCCTGTAGCGGTAGTAATACGCATCGGAGGAACCATTCGTGTTACCTTTAAGTCCAACGCCTTAGCCACATAGTCCGCCACAAAAGAATGTGTTGCTCCCGAATCAAATAATACAGACAAATCAACATTAGAGAGGAAAATTATACCTTTTACCAAATTCGGAGCCTTTTCGGTATGTTGCGCATTTGTAGTATATACTCGTCCCACAGTAGGAACAGCAGCAATAGGAGTAGCAGTAGTAGTAACTGTCGGCAAGGCCTGCAGATTCGCAGCCTGCCCCGCAGAAGATGGACACTCTCTAGCAAAGTGGCCATTCCGACCACACTTAAAACAAGCCAACGGACCAGCACCACATACACCTTTGTGGTATTTCCCACACTTCCCACATCGTGGGGTAAAATATCTGTCCGCAGCACCACCACCACCAGGGTTTCCACCCCTCTTGAACTGACCAGGAGGCTGCCTCACATGCAACCCCCTACCCCTGTTATTATTATTGAAACCTCCTCTGTTAGTATTTCCATAAGGACCAGGTGTCCTCTAAACATCTTGCTCTTTTACCTTATCCGATTTTGGATACCTCCCATAAACAGTCTCGACCCTCTTGCATTGGGTCACTAAGTCAGCAAAGTTTCTCACCGCAGTGTTTGACATCCTCTTAGCAATCTTTTCATTCAGCCCTCTTTGGAATTTAGCTGACAAGAACTCAGGAGTAGGTAGAGTACCCCCATAATTAGCAAACTTGACAAGTTCATTAAATTTTGCCACATAGGCATCCACAGTCATGACTCCCTGCACCAAACTATCAAATTCACCTTGCTTTGCCTCCCGAACATCCCGGGGAAAATATTCTTCATGAAATAAACCTTCGAACATCGTCCAAGAAATAACCTCACCCTGAATAACATATGGGCGAGACGCATTGTCCCACCACTCCTGGGCATCATCCTCCAGCATATAAACAGAATATAATAACTTTTGCGGATCTTGGCATCTCATCACTTGAAAAATCTTGTCCATTCCCCTCAGCCAAGCAGTAACCTCCTTCGGGTCCCTTGACCCCAGAAATGCGGGTGGCTTATGCTTCCTAAAAGATATGAGCCAACGCTCATCATCAGCATTATCAACAACCTGCCCCGCAGCCCCAGTGGATTGGGCAACAGATGACGGATCAGGAATATAGCTAGGGTCAGTAGTATGATGACTAGCCTCACCAGTGTGGTGACTAGCCCCACTCTCCCCCTGTTGAGGAGTAACAGATGGCGTCGGTGTAGGAGTCACCGTAGCCGTGTGTGGAGGTGAATTATCCCTCCTAGGACGATCTCTATCAGCCCTCATCTCAGCCATAAAGGCCTGCATCATATCCTGATTAGTCTTCATCAGGTTTTCAGTCATGTTTCTATTTGCAGCCGTTTCCGCCTGCAGAGCATTCAGGACTGCAGTGACCGGATCCGGTGGCAAAGGACCTGCACCACGTGCCCCACGGCGACCACGCGCCCTACTCATGATATCTGTACATGTAACACAAAGGAATGAGTTGATCAGACCCACACTGAGGAATCACATATACATTAATCATAAATAGTTCACAGATAGCTATGGCACACAAGATACAACATACACAATCAGAGTTTCCCTCACAAAACTGCTCTAATACCATAAAATGTAACAGCCCGTTACGTACCGGTATTGTTAACATTGATTATAATATTAAGCGCAGTTACAATCACAGTGATTTGGTTAATTAAATTACGGGCAAATTTTTCTTTTATCATATTCCTTTTCTTACATCAATACATTTTCCGTAATCAATTAAAACCACACTATAATTGTAAATGCAATTCGTGGAATCATACATTTTACTAACATCATTAATCCTTCTTTTTATTCAATTCATTTAAACTCACCATCTTACTCTCACATTTTACCAAGTTGTAGTCCTTTACGTTATCTACGCGTGTTTCAAACCACGTACCATTTGGAGTTCTACCCACCAAGTTAAGCCCCTTTCTTTTAGTCTAGAAAAACCTGAATTTTCGAAAATTACACTGTGGTAATCGATACCAATGGGTGGTAATCGATTACCACCTGTCAAAAATGAGGCAGTAGCCAAATTTTGACCTCCTATGTTCTGGTAATCGATTACCAACCTTGGGTAATCGATTACCTCACATGGTAATCGATTACCAAGCCTCAGTAATCGATTACCAGTGAAGACAGTAGCCATATTTCGTCCCCTGTTTCATGGTAATTGATTACCATGCTTGGGTAATCGATTACTATGCAGCAAAAGTGACAGATTACAGCATTTTAAGCCCAATAAAGGTTGTGTAATCCATCCCTAACCCCTTGGTACTCCACACAACACTTAAACACATCCTAATGTAGGTTCTAGGCTCTTCCATCATGCAATTTCCTTAAAACATACATCATTTACAAAGTCTTCAAAGTAATGGCCATTTACATACAAATATGGACCATTTTTATAACATAATCATCAAGACTTCAAGTGCAATGAATGTGGCAATGGACAAGTCCCATGCTCACTCAAAATATACAATTATCCATGTCATGAATAATAAGCAATAAACAAGACTTAGTATACAATCATGAACACTACCAAAAAGCATGGAAATAACATCATGCAATATGTTCATGACCTAAGTCTCAAAATACTAATGTCATGCTATGTGCAATCCACAGTCCTCCTCCAAAATGTCATGCAATCCCAATGCACCGCATGCAAATCCACTGTCCACTAAGCGGGCTTCTTGCCCGAAGCTCCTCCCGGCTCATAGTGACCTGAAATGTGGTCCCCCAAACACGGGGTGAGATATACGGATATATCTCAGTAAACCAATGGAGCTAGAGGCTCTCTCCACTCCATGGCTCACTCAAATGTATAAATATGACATCATATAATATGCATGCAATACAATATCACCAACCAACTGGAGACAACCTGAGAACATCCACGCATGGATTTACGTTCAAGGACTCCATCATATAACTCCCGAGACAATCCTAGAGCTTCTCCCATGGTTGAGAAAACTCCATGGCCAACCCAACCGTAACTCCTCAAGAGACCTATCCGGCGGATGTCCCACGTTTGGCTCATCCTGGTGTCGCTCCCATGAGTCGACCCCATGGCATACCCAACTGGCACTTCGCCATCGAAATGATCCAGCGGATGTCCAAACCCAACACACGTCAACTGGCCAGTGACCAAACAATTTTCATACAATCCAAGCAATATGCATACAAGCACATAATCACACAATGCCATAACCACATAATCCAACCACTACCTTCCACTAGGTGTGGTGGAGCACACTAGGGATTAAACCCAAGTTCCAAGGGTTTACCTCAACACTAGCCAATCCGTTCCAAACGTATGCTCCAAATCAACCTTTCACAATCACGTCCGTGTGAGGCACCCTACAACAATCATCAAATCTATAACACCTCAAATATTTAAATGTGCATTTTTATATTATATTGTGAAATGAAAGTTGTTGGATTAGTGAAAATCCAGGGATTATGGCCAAAATGGGCAAAAAGGGCAAAATGGTAATTTGCCAACCGTGTGTTCTGAGGCAAAAATACTGAGTTAGAGATTTCAAATGACAAAAGTAATGCTGGAAATGGAATCAGGGCGAAAAATTGAGTGAATAGGCAAATTTGGGAAAAATTGATGAATAGTGAATTTTTAGTGTTAAAATACTGTGATGTGAGTGTACCAATAGGTGTGAAAACTTTATCAATATTTTGGAGGAATAAAAATATGTCATGGACTGGAAAAATATTTAGATTAAGGATTTGTGATCAGAATTTTTATCGGAGTTAAAGTTAGATCGCGTGTGGGACCCGTGTGACCGAAGTCACTTGGCCCCACCTCCTTTTTCTTTCCTTCTTTCCTTCCTTTCTTCTCCACTTCTCGCGCACACACAGTGAGGAAAGAACCAAACACCATTTCTCACCATTTTCTTCATCTTTTCTTCATTTCATCATTTCTCCACCGAATCGCTTGATTTTGGTGTTGAAATCTATCGTAAACAACCTTCCAAAGCCATTGGTAACACCTAGAAGCCTTGAATCCACCTCCTTGGCCGCGTTTTTGGCAAACTCAGATTCGACCCACTTGAGTTTTTGGAGATTTCTTGGAGTTTTGATCTTCAAATGGTTTAGTGAAGCCTTGGTGGTGATCATACAACACATTGTAAGTATATTTGTGGTCTTTTGATGGTTGATTTCTTAGATCTATGAATTTGTGTTCAAAGCTTTGATTTTAGATGTGTGATGATAGAGAGCCCAAATGGAAAAATGCTATTAGATGAAAAGGCCTTAGAATCATGTTTGTAAGCTAGAAATGCTATGTTAAATTTTGGTGAAAAATATAAGTTTTTAACTTAGAGGAATTTGAGGAATTTTCATGAAAAGTGAGTTTTGGTGTAATTTGGATTTGATGATTGTTGTAGGGAGCCTCACACGGTTGGAATTGTGAGAAGTTAAATTGGAGCATACGTTTGGAACGGATTGCTAAGTATTGAGGTAAACTCTTCGAACTTGGGTTTAATCCCTAGTGAGCTCCACCACACCTAGAGGAAGGTTGTGGTTGGATTATGTGGTTATGACATGATGTGATTGTGTGCTTGTATGCATATTGCTTGTATTGTGTGAAAATTGTTTGGTCACTGGCCAGTTGACGAGTGGAGTTTGGACATCCGCTGGGTTCATCCTTGTGAGAATGCCAGTCGGGTATTACCGTGGAGTCG